>PVKH010026758.1:0-13145 GCA_004027955.1 Chaetophractus vellerosus
GGCCCCGACACTTGGCATTTTTGACTTGCACACCTCTGATGGAGCAGAGGGGCAGGAGAGCAGAGTAGGTGCTAGAAAGTACTTCACATGATGAGCTGGGCAACAGTTTGAGAAAAATCATCACTTCTCCTTAATTGTTCATTTTTCTTCAAGAATAATATAGGACTAACTCTACTCATGCCAAATGAGAGACATGATATTTCATCTTTGCTCTTTTAAAAATTGTATCAAAAATTATTGCTTGGTTGAAAATTATTTGATTGGTTGAAAAGCAAAAGACGCCACAGATAATTGACTGGAAAAAACACAAGACTGAGGGTTACACATTTATTCAGTGGGGTGCCAATTGTAATTGTCTTTAACACTTTTTTGAGAGTTTATATTTTTTTAATAAATGCCTTAAATGATTCATAAGCAAACCAATGATTGAAGAATTCCAGTATGCATAATTCTATAACAATGGCTGAATTAATTCAAATCGATTAACAACATATACGAGGTGAGTGTGGTCCCTTGCCAAACCGGTCTAATGCCATAAGCATACACATATATACATATACATGTGAGCGCAAAGAAGTTTTTTAATTTTGTTTTTTTATTCTGTTTTTTGCTTACATAGATAAGTTTTTTTTTGTTCCAGTTTCTTGTCGAAGTTAAACATCATCAAAAATGTTTAGTATAAATGCAAACAAAATGGAAAAAATTCTATGCCAGAATTTATGCTTTAAAATTACCCTTGGGTTTGCATTTGATAAATTTTTTCCTTTAAATTTTCACATTTTGCTTTTACAAAATAGCATTCCACTTAAAATTTGTCATTTAAATTTAGAATCTTAAGTCCAAAATATAATTTTTTCCTTTGTTGTTGACTTGGAAAAACAAGAACAATTATATGATAGTAGAAAAGCTAGTCAGTTCAAGAATATAAAGGAGAGTGGCTGTAGCTCAAGTGGCTTAGCCCCTCCTTCTCATGTACAAGGTCCCAGGTTCAATCCCCGTACCTCCTAAAAACAAACAGACAAAAAAACAACTTTCATTGGGGAGCAGATGTAGCTCAGTGGTTGGACACCTGCTTCCTATGTATGAAGTCCTGGATTCAATCCCCAGTACTTCCTTAAAAAAAAAAAAAAAGAATATAAATGCTAAATTCTTACAGAACGTATATTTTCATAATGTTGAATTAAATATAATATTATTCTTCAATAATTAAAAATATTAGCTACCAATGAAAAGTCTTCAAAGCACTGAGTAGCCATCCACAGATATATGTTTTCCTTTTTAGTCTGAGAGAATTGAGGCTCACAATCCAGACAATCTGGGTTGGATTCCCCTTGGCCCAGTCATTCACTAGCTATTTAACATTGCACCATTACTTATGTCTCTTTGCTTCAATTTTGTCATCTATAAAATGGAAATATCACCTATGTCATCAAGTTGTTATTAGGAAGGGTTAAAACATATAAAAAATTTAAATTGCCTGCAGTAACTAATGTTAACTATTATTATTTTTAGTGTTGGTGTTAATCCTCAAAACAAGCTTGTCAGATAGGTATTTATTTCACCCATTTTAAGCCTTGTGAAATCACGGAAATTACTTTAACTGCTACCCAAGTAATTTGTGTAACTTGATCACTGTCATATAACTAAGTGACAGAGCCAAGATTCAGACTTGGGATTCTGCTTAATTCCAAAACCCACTCTTTCCAACTATGCCACACATTCATATTGTACCTTATTCATGACTGTTTTTCACTCTTTAGGGTTCATTTTTTTTCTCACCAGTGTAATAATAATTTATTATATGCCAGATAGGGACAACCTGAAAATATTAAGGTAATTGGCCAATGTTTTCTTTTTTTTTTCTTATTTGAATAGACTGGAATTCAGTGGAGGTTATTCCTAAATGTTATCTGAGTTCTCAGATAATTGGATAAAGCCATTTTCGCTTTCATAATTTTCTTTAGGTGAACTACCAGTTTTCAGTATGTTAAAAAGATATGGGAAGGGGAAACAGATGTGGCTCAAGCAGTTGGGTGCCCACCTACCACATGGGAGGTCCCAGGTTCAGTTCCCAGTGCCTCCTAAAGAAGACGAGCAAGACAGCGAGCTGGCATGGCAACCTAGCACAACAAGATGACACAATGAAGACATAATAAGGAAACACAACAAGCAGGGAGCGAAGGTAGCTCAAGTGATTAGGCACCTCCCTCCCACATGGGAGTTCCCAGATTTGGTTCCTGATGCCTCCCAAAAAGAAGATGCGTACACGACAAACAGACACAGTGGACAGTGAGCGCAAACAACAAGAGAGGGTGGGGGAGAAATAAATAAATAAAATAAAATAAATCTTTAAAAAAAAGAAATGAGGAAGGGATGTTGCTCAAGAAGTTGAGCACCTGCTTCCCACAAGGGAGGTCCCAGGTTCAGTTCCTGGTGGTGCCTTCTAAAAAAAAAGATGAAAAAGCCAACTCAGGGAAGCTGATGTGGCTCAGTAGTTGAGCACCGGCTTCCCATATACAAGGTCCCAGCCCAGGTTCAATCCCCGGCCCCCAGGACCCAAAAAAAAAAAAAAAAAAGATATGGACTTTTCTGTAATCAGAGGTTAGCACAGCTACTCAAGTACTTTCTAGTGGGTCAGATATTTCCTGCACTGGGGATAGAATACTCTAGAGTTATTCCATGGAGAATCAACCTTGTCACTGGCCTCCAGCCTTGTGCAGTGAATTGCTTTTCCTGGGATCCTGCCCTGGAGATGGAAATCAGGTTCTAACAGTGTTTCTCTTTTTAATGGAGTTATCTGCAGCCATGCATGGGGAAAAGAGCAGAATGAAATGTGCCTGCTTTCTGCAGATAACTCAGCTTTACCTTGATTGTCAACCACCCCTGGTATTAGAAACTTGTCAGATCAGCTGGCTTTCATAGCACTTGGCTGTGGCATCTATGTTTATTCTTTTGTTTTTTCTCGACTAGCATATCAGTGACACAGAAATTATTGCATTGTTTTCGTTGTCACCAGAGAGCTTAATTATACATAAGTGTTAGGCTGTCATTTTTGTTCTCATTTTTCAGTCTCCATTGGGTTTTCCCAATGCTGTGTTCCTAATATCCAGCTGCCTAGTTCTTCAGTGTAAATGAGTTATTATAATTGAAATCACTGTGTAGATCATGAACAGAGGAGAAAGTAGCCTCAGTCACTGATCCATGAACATTCTGTCTTTGTTGAAAAAAAGAGAATTTCTTACATCATAGAGGTATGCTCTGCTCAGGCATTAGAAACTATTTGCGTTTGAATTTAGAAACCTTCTGAGTTTTTTGTTTGTTTGTTTGTTTCAAATTGTTGCAGTCCATTCATCAACTCTCATTCAAAAACCATAAATGCACTCCTGTTTCTGACTTGACAAAATGGCAAAATTTTCCTTCCTGCCCTAAAACTATCGAACCTTCCTCCAAAGCCCTGCTGGGCATGGTTTCACTGCTCCCGTTGCTCATGTTTCAGAATAATGGAACCCCATACTCCCAGTAGTCTGTAGGTTAGCATGTGCTACTCATGTTTGGAACATTTTTCCCCTATCCCATTTCCCCAATTTGGTTTTGCCATGACCTACATTTAAGCTGTGTGGTCTAGTTGTAATCTGCTGTTTCAGATATTTTCATCATGAAAAACTTCCTAAAAATAGATCTGTATGTATTCAGGTATAAAAAACTATGGCTCCTTGCTACTAAAGGTAGGAAATTTCCAGAATGATTTTAAGACATTATTCATTTGTTTAACACATATTTTTCATTGCCTATGATGTGGCAGACAAAATCCCTGTCCTCAGGAGCTTATATTCTACTGAAGGTTGACACGTACTATACTATAAAATGGATGAACTAGAAAATTTCATATTATATTAAGAATTATGAAGAAAATAATTAAATTAGGGTGAGATGATTGAAAATAACTGGGAAGCAGGGAAAGGGCTTCATATGGAAATTTTACCTTTAGTAGGGTAACAGATTATACAGTACTTTGTAAGCCAGCTACCCGGTTTAGGTTTTATTCTGAATGCAATGGAAATGCATTTAGGGATTTCAAGCAAAGGGGTGACACAATCTGATTCATGCATTTTTTTTCCTTTGTTACATATCCCTCCCCTTTCTGCTTGCCCTTGCTGCGTGTTCATTTTTCTGTGTGTGTGTTCTTCTATGTCTGCTTTGTCTCCCCCCCGCTGCGGCGATGCACCCAGTCAGGTCACTGTGCAGGCATCTTGCCCCGCTTGTGGGCGGCTCTGCTTCCGTTCCCGGGTGGCTTTGCTCCATTCGTAGGTGGCTTTGCTCCGTTCACAGGCGGCTCGCCCTGCCCGTGGAGGCTTTGCCCTGCCCATGGAGGCTTTTTGCCCTGCCTGTGACGGCTTTTTTTTTTGCCCTGCCCACAGCGGCTCTGCCCCCCCCCCCCACGGCAGCTTTGCCTTCTCAGGCAGTCTGCCCGCTCAGAGAGGTCCCTAGGAACCGAACCTGGGGCCTCCCATGTGGTGTACGGGTGCCCTATCCACTGGGCTACAGCCGGCCCCTGATTCATGCATTTAAAGGCCACTCTGATAGCTCTGTGCTGCATACATTATAGGGAACCAAGGGCAACCCATTCAGAGGCCATTGCCAATATCTAGGTGAGAGTTTTGGGTGACTTGAACTTAAAGGAGGAGAAGTGGTGAGATTTGAGATATATTTTGGCGGTAGGACTAATAGGACATTCTCATTTAATTCCTGAAACTATCCAGTTTACAGAATACTGATTCCCAAACAGATTAAATAAATAAATGATTTAAGTTTACATACCTAGTAACAAGCAGAACTAGTCTGCAAAAGCCACACTCTTTTCTTCAGGTTGGTGGTTCTCAAATTTCAGTGCCCATCAGAATCACTTGGAAGTCATTAGAATACAGACTACTGAGCCCTACTCCCAGAGTTTCTGATTCTGTAACTCTGGGGTGGGGCCCAAGGATTTGCATTTCTAGTAAGTTTCCAGGGAACACTGATGCTGTTAGTCTGGGGACCATGGTTCAGGAGCCTCTGCTCTGTGCTCTGTTGTTTCCAACTCCTATAGCGAAGCTGAAGATTAAGTTACATGCTAGAAAAGGTGTTTCCACTTCTCTGGAAAGCTAACAGCTTGCTGTCACATCAAGCATTGTGGCCAGTCTACATGGGCCAAGTAGAATGAGAGTGTTAAGATACTTATCTTTGAAGAAAGGAAAAGGAGGTATAAAATGGACTTAATTGACTTAATTACTCATATTTCCACCTCATTGTATCTGTATAGACACTTCCTTTTTGCACAAATGGACAAATTATAGAAGAATGAAGTGTGAACTAAAAGAACTTGACAGTAAATGTCTTTTGTTCAATTTCCTCTAAATGTAACAAGTGTTAAGAGAATAAAACTCTTGATCATTAGGAAATGGGGAATATAATATTTGAGTAGTAACAATGCTATTTCATAGACTCCTGCAATATTTGATCTGGAATGAACTGTAGGGATTTTGGGGGACAACCCTTTAATTTTTATAAATAAAGAAAATAAGGACCCGAGACATAAAATAACTTACCCAAGGTCATACAATGAGTGGGAATAAGAACTATGACTGGAACTGCTCTTTTTGCTCTACTGCATGTGTTACTTTTCCTACCAATAAAACATTTTAATGGTCTAGGTAAGGAAAAAAAAATCCATCAATCATCCACAAAAAAAATTCTGCATATTTTCCACATCCAGTATCATAAATGAAAACATCCAGATGAGCAATTAACTTTTACACTTCCCATTTCCTAAACTGATCACCTGATTATTGATTCCAAATGAGCTCTTTTTTCTTCTTCCAATTTATATGTATGGCTATATTTCTAGGCTATAGTCCTTTGGCTCTACAGGCAAAATTTGGGCTTGATGAAACTGCAAGTGGTGTTTCAGTATCACTAAGGTCATCAATAAGTGAATACAAAAACATCTTGCAGCACCGCATACTAATTTCCCCATAGATGTGCTGTGTATATGCTAGATAATAGTCAGCCCTGCAAAGTGGCTTAAAGGAGAGAATGACCAAAACATGAACACAGCAGATAAGGTAATTTCACAGTAGAGCAATAGTCTGCTTAACTATCCTGGACAGAACTGATATTGAGACCTTATAATTTCCCTGGATGTTGCTTAAAGTACAGCTTTTGTTTCGTTCCCCTCTTCTGGTAGTTCCAGTAAAGTGGGTTGCTGCAGTTTTTCAGGATGTGCACATTGAGAACATGTTGCAAATAATGGCCAGTAGAAAGTAAGACAGGGATGCTAAAATAACAGCAGCGGTTCCCAAGCTTTTACCCTTTTAAAATTTTTTGAATACTCCAAAGAGACTTTGTATATGTAAATTCCATCCCCCAATATGTACCATATTTGGAATTATACTGAAAAATTTTTTTTAATTTAGATACTAATTTATTTTTAAATGACAATAACACAACCAGTGTATATTATCATAATTAACATTTTTTTAAACTAACTATATTTTTCCAAAAAAAAAAATAAAACTTAATGAGAACAGTGGCATTGTTTATATACATGGCAATTCCTTTAATGTTTGACTTGGAAGAAAGCTAGATTTTTACATCTGTTTCTGTAATCAGTTTGTCATGAAGTATTGTTTTGGTTGAATATATAAAAAAAAATCTAGTCTCACACAGATACGTATTTGGAAAAGAGAAGATTTCAAGGACTCCCTGAAAGGGACTTGGGGACCTCCAGTGGTCCATAGAACAAAGCTTGAGAACTGCAGTCCAAAAGAGTGCTCCCATCACCACTGGCAGTAGGTTAGACATGTTCTGAGAGCCAGTGGATAAAGTGTAGATTTTGGAGCCAAGCAAGCCTCTGTGTCAGTCCTAACTGAACCACTTACTAAATTTGGACCTTAATGTCTCTGGGCCTCATCCATAAAATAGAATAATTTCTCTTGTCTTGTAGGTTGTTATGAGGTTTAAAAATAATGTACCTAATGGGATGCTGATAAGATAGTCCATAAATTAGTATCCTTGATTGGTAGTATTTTTGGCTGTAGGTGAATGGATGTTGACAAGGGCAGCCCAGTAAGAGCAGATGCAGAGAAATACTAGGTAGTGACTGAGTTGAGGATAAAAAAAGAAATGTAGGTGGCTAGAGTAACAGCTTCATTTATCTGCGTAGAATTGGGCTGAGTGAATTAATCTTAAGGCCTTTTTTTTTTAATGAATATATTGCTGATTTCCATTTGTTTTTATTCCAATACTCATTTGTAAAGTTCTGAATTGAATGCAGCACTTCTGTGTGCTTTTAGAAATTGATTAACAATAAATGCATTAAACCAAGGCATAAAGGAACAATACAAGTGATGACACGAAACACTGATGCTGTTTGTGCCCAAATAGCTGTACACTTTCCGGGAGATTATGATTGGCAGACCAGGGAAGGCTTCCTGGAGGAGATGGTAATGCAGAGTTAAGGGAAGGAGAGGAAGGCAACATTCCAGAAATGCAAAATTGTATGGAAACAGGAACTAGCTTATTGTATTTAAGGACAAAGAAGTTCCTTATTTGACAGGAGCTGTGGGTGGTTAGAGAGAAAGTTAGAAAATTAAGTGGGACCAGATGGAAGAGGACTTTGAATATTAGGCTAAAGACATGAAATGATGTTCTCCAAATCCATATAACATTTACAGCATGCAAAGCACATTCACACATCTTATCCATTATCTCATATACAAATTATTCCCTACAACTGTATCTATTTTATTTATTGAAGACTGTCCATTAATAAAAAAATATGCCTGCATTTGGTTGTTCTCTAGTGCCTTCAGATCGTTGGTTTTTATGTTTTGTCCAGAGTTTATGATTGTTACCTACAAAAGAGTTGGCCTGATGGCATCTCTGCTGTCATTGCCAAGAGCAAAAGTGAGGTACAACTTACATAGAGATGAAGCAACCATACACAGGAGGGTCTGAGTGAAGCACAAATTACAGGAAAAAACCTGGAGATAATTATTGAGTTCAGTTGATTCAGGAAGCAGTCTGCAGCAGGGGTTCTTAACAAGGGGTCTGTGAACTTTAATTGAAATTCCAAAAAAACATTAGTAGGAACTCATAGACTGCCAAAGTAAATATTGCCTCAAATAGCGGGGCTCCTGAGGGCTCTGGAGACATACAGATGTTGTAGGCAGGGCAAACAGCTCAGGAGCAGACCCAGCTTTGGAATTTATGCTCCCCAGTGTTATAGAGTTGGACTCTGTTCTGTTTTCCCTACACATGGCTCTGCTGCCCCTCTATTTGAACCTATAGTTAGTACTAGAGGTGATAGTTGTATGTCCAAGAGACTTAAATCTTTGGTCTGTCCATGTGCCAGTTGGGCCCTGAATCTCAACAGACTTGCAACACCTACTCTCTAGTTCATTGGACTCAACCAGGACGACTAACAAGGAGATGATGACTGACAATGACCATCTCAAGGAACAGAGAGAGTCTGCAACTGCAAGCAAAAAAGTCCCATCCATCTGCCCCTTGGGACCTAAGCCCCCTCTCATTTAGAAGTAGAGTGGGCATCACCATCACAGAATCCTCAGGTTGGGGAATGGATGATGGCCTAGAGTAAAGTAGACTTACAGTTGTTCTACTGTAGACTTGTTGTGATCCTAGCAATGGAGGAACTTTTATCATGGATGTGGAGGCAGTGGCCACTGGAGGTTCTGAAGGAGGGAGAGGGAAAAATAGGTGTAATATGGGGGCATTTTGGGGACTTGGGAATTATCCTGAATGACATTTCAATGACAGATACAGGCCCTTGTATATCATGTAATAACTTTCAAAAAATGTGCAGGAGAGGGTGTAAGCTACAATGTAAAATATAATCATTGCTTACTGGCACTGTTCCGAGATGTGTTCATCAATTGTGACAAATGTACCACACTAATGAAGGATGTTGCTGAAGTGGGAAAATGTGAGAGGCCTAGGGAGCGAGGCATATGGGAATCCCCTATATTTTTTGTGTAACATTTATGTAATCTGTTTCTTTTAAAATAAAATAAAATAAAATAGTATATTTTAAAAAACTATTCTTATGGGGACGTGTTGGTGCCAGTGTGATATATTTATTAAATAATACACAGCATAGTACGGACTTAGTGACGAATCTGTGGTTTTCACCTAACCGGCAAAGGGGTCCATGGAACAGAAAAGGTTAAGAACCCCTGGTCTAAAGGCTTAGCCCATTCAAGTAAGAAGTGACTTTAGGCATCATCAGAGTCAACCTCCCTTCAATTCAAATAGAAAAACTAGATTTTCAATCTCCAGGCTCCAAATCTAAGGCATTTCCTGCAACAATACATGATTCATATTCCTTAGTATAATAGTTTTCAAAGTGCATGTGTGTTTATTCATCAAGTTACTTCTTTCTTACATGGATTTTTCAATATTTAAAACAAAGCGAGGGTGCTGTAGTTGAAGGAGCTACCTTTCAAGAGTGCTCAGGGCCTTATGGAACACGGTTTGAAAACCCTTATTGGGAGGATCGTTGGTGTTGTGTGAAGATTGGATTTGAGCCTGAAATGAGAAGAGTGTAGTTGGCCAGGGCTGAACAAAGATGAAAGCTGGACCCTACCCCGAAGGCAACATGAATATTGCTCACAGATCCCTCCTTAAAGTGACTTCTGTGAATTGGAAGTCAGGAGTTTAAGAGAAGAAAGAAACATTAAATTAGTACGCTCTACAGTAAGGTTGGAAAAGGAATAATGCTATTACCAATACAGGGTAATAGCAGGTAAAAATACTGAGGATATCTCAGTGATTCTGTTAACAGTATAAGATCTCTAGGCTGGAAATAAAGATTTGAGAGTCATTTACATAGATTGTAAACTAAAGTCAAGTATCTTCAGGCCCAAAAGTCCACTACCAATAAAATTCTTAAACAGTTTTTGACAAACTTCTGCATTCCCTGGAGATGATTGCTCATCTCCAAGATTTTGTAAGCAACCAGAAATTGTTTTGAATGACTACAGCTTATCTTTCTAATAGTAATTTAAATTGTTTTGGTCATCATACATTTTCTTTTAGATTTTTTTTTTTCATTTCAAGGTCCACGGCTCATAGTGGTCTTTCTTTCTGTTAGAAATATTGGAAAGCCAGATACCTTTAAGAATTGTTTGACCATCTAAGTTCAAATTATATCTGTCCAGAGTATAAATTATTATTGGATAAGATGCTTGCATGGTTCCAGTGGCTGGAATACACAAATATTGATTTAGGTCATTTATGGCAGTTATTGAACAAAATATTGAAATAAAGAGATTGTTCATCTATCTAAGAAGCAAATAGGGTCTTAGGGTCACAGGGTCAAATCTCAGCATAGCCATTTAACCTTATATTTGAATTTATAGCTTAAGAGCAAGACTTGGAATGTCTGAGAGGAGGGATTTGTCTGTTTCAACCCTTGAAAAAACCTGAAAGACCAAAATGGGTGGTTCTGTTTTAATAATGTGGAATTTATATATGTTACTAAAAAGAGCATTTAGATATAACCTTCATCTGAAATAATAGGGCTGAACCAACCTGTTCTGTCCTACTTTGGAGCTTTTATTTAGACATGGAGTTATAAAATGTAGTTGAGCCTGGATATTAAGCTATAAATGCCATGTTCCCACATGTATTATCAAAAAAAAAAAAAAAGGAACAAGCTGTGTTTTCCATAATGCATTAAGCTGGACTATTTGTTATCCAGGGACCTACCTTGAACCCAAAGGTGACACTTTGGAAAGATATGAAGAACAATTCCCATCAAACATAGGACTCTAGTGGTTCTAGCAAGAAAAACTTACCCACTCAGATATGATTCACCCAATCTAAGTGAGTAGCAGCAAAAACCTTCCCTGTGTGGGCGTTTGCCCTGCAGATCTGCAATTGGCATGTTAAAATAAAGATGATCTCGTTTTTGGCTATTTATGTTATATGTTATTCCATTCTTGACCTCCATTGGCCCATGTCCACATATACACTTCAAGATGAATATGTTTATATCATTCCCAAATTGGCTTCTTTGAATGAATTTTCCTTTAAAAAACAATGTACCTGGTGATGCCTCACCAAGGTTGAATTAGTCATTGACTAATTAGTCATCTTGACCAACACAGATAACGCTCACTGAGCCTGCTTGTCAAGGACCTTGACCTCCCTTATCCTGTGGAAGAGACAGAATGACCCCACAGAAGTGTTTAATTAGTTAGAACTTTGCAGCTCTTGTCAAAATCCTCTCAAGGCCCTCCCTTCCCTGCCCCCATCTCCTTTTTGAGATTTCAAGGTTTTGCTTCCAGCTTTCTTCATTTCTGAAAGAAAGCAATGAATAAGCCAAATTGTTACAGGAAATCTATGACATTGAAATCTCTGTCTCTGCACGTGGTTTTGATGTTTCCTTTTTGAATTTCAACTTGACATTGCTTCATAAGTTACATTTGCCCTTCCATTTTTTTCCTCACTCTCTTTGAAAAGTTTGGCTTAGTTATTAATATTCCACATAGAATTCAGTCACTTTTCTTGTTTGCTTTGTTTTCATGGACTCTGTAGGGAGTAAATATTCAGTAGGTTGAATGTGAAATCAGGCACACAGCTGCCATTAGCTCTATCACGGTTACACGTCGAATTCTCCAGGCAGAGATCTGAAAAGGCACCTACCTTTTGTGTTCCCTTTGCATAAGCAGCAGGAATATGGAGAGCAGTGGCAGACTTGCAGCTCTTTCATGGATGAGGGTTATAACCCTTTGTTCCAGTTAATGTTTGTTGATGTTTTTTCTCTTTTCTGAAGTCGACACTTTCTGCTTCCCCTCATATGCAACAATGTATCATATCCCTCAGTAAAGGATTTATAGACTTGTGCTTTGCTCTTTGCAAACATGAAATTGCTTATAGAATGAAAAGAGAGGAAACAGCCTCTATTCTGGGACCTAGAGACTCTGTTGGTTAAGTGACTTGGGTGTTTCTTTTTAAATTTTTTCTTTATAACTAAGAAGGTGAGAAATACAGCTTGACCTCAACACTAGTAGTTGTCTTTTGATTTAAATTATGGTTGATTTGAAGCCTCATTGAACAAATATACTGCAGTCAAGACAGTAAAAGACATGTTAATATTGAATAGTATCTTCTAACTAAATACAGATACCAACTCTGATTATTAGCTTTACATTGGTAGGTGTTACCCTATAGAAAAGCCCTGTGAGCAGATAGCATTCCAGAATGATAGCTGTGGTTCTCTTCTGCATGGACTTCCACTAGAAGTCTTCCACCTAAATACATTTACCATCATGATTAACCGCATTATGAATTGTTCTTTAGGCAGGGTTTGATATTTATGAAGACATTTTATGGAATGTGAATTTAACATTGTCTTTATCTTCATTGCATACAAAGAAAACATGTCTTCAGTTGAAGCAAGAAAAATGTGGCATAATTTTGGTGCTGGTGGATTGGAGTAGCACAGTGGGCAATGAGGAAATCAAGTACTTCTAAGAAGGTTTAGATGAAAATCAGCATTAACTGATATATTTTGAGTTTTAGGGCCATATTCCTGTGGAAAACAGTCTATCGAGATGAATTTGGGCAATAATAAATCACAATTATAGTGTTGAAGGAGAAAGAGTCACAAAAGTTATCTTAAAACATGTGAGGATAAAGTGTAGTTGTTAGAGACAGGCTAAGCTGTTGTAACAGAGAGACCCAAAAATACAGTGGCATAAATGAAAAGTTTATTTCTCTCACACATCTTTCCAAAGCCAGGCAGGTGTGTCAAAAGCTGCTTGGTTCCCCAAGGTCATTCAAGGTCCAAAGCTGACAAGTCAGCATTTCCATACTAACTTCATAGCTTCCATCTCTGAGCCCCAGGCTTTCTCAATTATCTCAGTTTACCCATCAGTGGGAAGGGGACAAGAAGAGTCCAGGGCAAGCATCTTTAAGTAAATAACAGGAAATTTGCTCTTACCACATTTGTACACGGACCCTCACCATGAGCTTAATCACAAGGCTACCCTAGCTGCAAAGGAATCTGGGAAATGTAGTATGTAGCTGGGACAACAAGAGTCAGCCAATAGTGTCAGGATGGTGGTGGAGTATTTCTCCTA
>PVKH010026759.1:0-13147 GCA_004027955.1 Chaetophractus vellerosus
ATCTTTAATTCTTTTCTACTGCCTTTCCAGAGTGTGTTGGACAATGGCCTCCCTCAGAGCAAGGCCCCCAATGATCTGAAATAGCTATTTAAAAGCAGTATTCAGAGATTGGCCTCCCCTCCCACCCATCGCCATCCCAGATCTTTGGGAAGTAGAATTTTATGTCCCTTTCTGGATCCAGCATACTACACCAGGGATTCAAACCCTCTGCTGCCTGCCACAAGAGTAGAAGATGGGAGGTAGTACCCATCACGTGGAGAGAACAATTTATTGATATTTACCCTAATTTACCACCTTCTTCCTCCCATTTTTCCCTGAATGCTGAACAGCGCACTCCTGGATCTTTGAAATAGTTAATTCAGACAGTTCTTGCCAGTTTAATTTTTATTCTAGTGGAGGGAGTGATTCCTGGAGCTTGCTACTCTACCATCTTCCCTGCCAAGATGCTTTTTTAATTTGGAAAAAACAACAGCATGTCTTTATGCAGATTGGAATGATCCAGTAAAATGAATAAAAACTTTGATGAATGAAGACAAGTTATTGAACAATATCCTTGTAGGCAAATGGGGTGGAAATGTGTGTATTTGATAATAACACAGAGAATTCATCTACAGAAGAAAAGGTATAGAATTAATATAAGGGTAGCAAATCTTATGGGTGAGTAGATGAGGTATTTTTATAGCTTTACATTTACAGCTTTATATTTTATATTTATATTATATAGTTATAGCTTTATATTTTACCACTGTATGAATATACCAAAATTCATTTCTCTGTTCTCTTATTGATAGACATTTGAGTTGTGTCCAGTTAGGTGCAATGATTAACAATGCATATTATTGTATAGATATTCCAGTATACATGAGGACTTATTGTATACAAGTATCAATAGGTATTGCCTTGATTGTAAAAGAGTGAACACATTTTATTTTTATTGGTCATTCCTATGAAATTCCTGTTGAATTTTTTACCCAAAATTTAATGGCTTGTCTACTTTTGCCTCATAATATTGTAGGAATCATTATAGCATCTGAATCTGAGTGTTCCCTTGGAAACATATGTGGCAAATATTTTCTCCCAATTGTTTGCTTGCCTAACCATTCTTTTAAAGTCTTTCTATGTACAAACTTTTTTAATTTTAACAGTTTTAATTTGAATTTGTTAGTTTTTTCTTTTTTGGCTTTTAATGTTAATGTATTCTGTCAATGTTTTCACTTTTTGTTAGTATTTTCTTTTTTGTTGTTTTTTACTTGTGAGCTTTAAACAATTTGTTTACTTATCATTCCTTAATCAAAGATGATAGATATTATCTCATACTCTCTTTTAAATACTTTATCTTCTGGGACCTTTAATCTACCTGGAATTTATTTTTATTCATAATATAAGGTCAGGAACAAGAATCATTTTTCTTCCATATAGACAGTCAGTTGTCATAAAACAATTTATTCAAAAGACTGTATTTCCATGACTGTTCACAGAGCCTCTTCTATCACAAATCAAGTGTCCATATATATACAATCAGACTCTAGGTTCTCTATTCTGTTCTTTTGCTTTGTTTGTTGATATTTGCATAAATTGCACACTATCTTGCTTACTATAACTTCATAATATGTCTTGATATGTGTTAAAGTAACTTTCCTACCTACTTCTGCAAGAGTGTTTTACCTTTTCATGTCCCTGCATTTTTCTGTAAAAGTGAGAATTATCCCTGCTAAGTTCCCCAAAATGGTTGATAATGCTTTGAACATAAGAATCAACCTGAAGTTTATTGAGAGTTTTGAATATTGATTTTTCAATCCTTATATATAGCATATCTCTTGATTAGTTTTGCTCTTTTTAGTAACTACCTTTAAAGATTTATAAAATTCTCTGTAGATGGATTACACCTTTTATTGCATTCATTCCAGATATTCAAAGTATGTAATTTCAATTGAATCTTCTATATAGATTAATTTGAGATTGATTTTAATTGTTTTTCCTGGCACACATAAAAATTACATGTTGATATTTTATCTAGTAACCATGCTAAATCCTCCTTTTCATCATAACAGATAAAATCTCTACATTCTTTTGGATATTCTAATTCTCTGGGATCCAAATCTCCTTTGTCTTTTTCTGTGACTTTTATCAGGCTTACTGATATTTTAGCAATTACAACTTTCATAACATCTTCTGGATTATTACATTGGCCAGAAATAAAAATGATTTTAATGGAAATTCTTGATAGTCTCTAATGTCAAACAAAGTCTTCAAACTTTTACAAGAAAGTATGATATTTGCTATAGATTTTTTGCTGTAATAATTTGTTTTGTGTTTACATAGTTTTTGTCAAGTTAAAAAGTTCTCTTTCTATACATGCTTTGCTAAAAGAACATGAAGTTGTTATTCTTTTTTCTGATGAATGAGTACTGAAATGTTGCAATTTTATTTTTTCTACTTCTACTGAGGTAATCTCATTACTTTATTCTTTTGATCAATTGAGATATGGATTTACATTTACAGATTTTTATATTAAACCAAGCTTGCATTCCTGAGATAAATCTAGTTTGTTCAGAATGTATTTTCTGGAATTGGCTTGTGAATATTTTGTTAAGAATTGTTACAAATATATTCTAGTGTGAAATTGGGAAATATTTTTTCTTTCTAAATCTATCTTTGTCAGTTTTGGGGTCAAGTTTATTCCAGCCTATAGAATGCCTTTGCCAATATACTTTCTGTTTTCTATTCTCAATAAGAGTTTCTATAAGATCAGAAATATGTCTTCCTTGTTTCTTTGGTTGAATAAAAGGGAAGCATTTTGACCTTGAGTTTTAATTGTGGAAAGCCTTTAAAATTTAGATTACTACTTTTTTCTTTTGGTTAATTTTGACAAGATGTCTATTTTATATACGTTTTTAAATGCATTGCCATTAAGTTATTCATAATCACCTTTATTATCTGTTTAAAGACACCATCGAAGTATTCATGCACTCCATCATTTCAGACATTATATATTTTTTCTTTCCTTCTCACTTTATTGTTCATCATGTTAACCATAGTTTTGACTACTGTATTTGTCTTTTTGGAGAAACAGTTTTTTTGGTTTTGTTGATTTTCTCTGCTGTATATGCATTTTTTATTTAATTATTTTCCTCTTCCATTGTAGTTTTCTTGCATCTGCTTCTCCAGCCCACTCTGCTTTCATTCAGAAACTTTTGGAGATGATGCTTTATTTCTAAGGTATGCATCTACAATTATGAATTTCCTCTAAGTGCTGTTCTAGTTCTTTAAACAGGATATGATATGCATTATTTTTATCATTCAATTAAAAATATTTTCTAAGTTTTGTTATGATGCCTTCTTAGATGCATTACTTAGAACTTCTTGAGACTCACATATGTGTTTCCTAATATCCAAAAATATGGGAGCTATTTTAACTATAGTTTTTCATTGATTGATAATAGTATAATCACATTTTGTTCAAAAAACATAGTTTGATTTCAATTCTGAAAGTTCTTGAGAACTGTTTTTTGAGTATATGGTCAATGTTTGTAAATGCACCATGTATATTTGAAAATAATGTATAATCTAAAGCTGCTAGGTGCAATATTCTAATTTGTCCTTTAGGTCAAACTGATCATGATCTTATTGAAATCTTATGCATTCTACCATATTTGGATGCTTCTTGACTTTTTAAAAAACAAGCATCTCTTTTGATGTAAAGTAAATTATTTTATTTTCCTAATGAAATAAAATTTTTCCAGTTTAGAGATGCTTTAGGTCTAAAAATATCTGAGTAAGACAGATACTTATTGAAAGAATGCAAATTCACATATACTTCCCATACACTTTTCCCACTATGTTATAAGTTAGTTTTTATGATAGCCTCAGATTATAGAAGAGTGAAGTTTTAATATGTGTACATTTGAATCTATTTATATCTATTCAACCATCTTCTAACTCCTGCCCCACCATTACATTTATTTATTACACAGCAGTGAGGAAAGTTCTTTAAAATATAGAATACCAGATTTATTTGAATTTTAGATAAATAATGAATAATCTTTATCCTAAGTAATAATTATGAACCGTGGGATATTTGTAGCATACTCTTACTAAAACATTAGTTGTTGTTTATCTGAAAATCAAATTTAACTGAGCATCACATATTTTTATTTGCTAAACCTGGAAACCTATCTAAGTCAGATGTCCCTCTTTGGCTTAAAATTCTCCAGTGACTTACCATATCACACAGACAAAATGCCAAAGTAAAAACTCCATTTTGACTAACCACTGTATGCTCTCACCTTGGCCTAACTCTCTGACCTCATTTCCTACAACACCACCATTAAATTACTCTGAAATATCCACAGTGCCTTCCTTGCTATGCCTGTAAAACACCAAAAACACTTCCACCCCAGGACCTGGTCATTTTCACCCTTACTTTATGCAGGTGCCTGGTAAAATCAGTCACTTTTTAAGAAAGGCCTCCCTGACCAGCTTATTTAAAACAGTAGCAATCCCCAAGTTCCATGCCCATTACACTGTTTCTTTGGTATACTTACCACCTAATGTTATTTAATGTTTCATTGTTGTTTATTTTCTGCCCCTGTCCTTTGGATTTAAGCCCTATGAAGGCAAAGCCTTAGCCTTTTTTTTTCACTGTTTTATACAAAATGCCTACAACTGTGTTAACATATGTAGGGCTCAGTATGTATTTGTAGAATGAATAAATGGTGTAAACAATTGCCTATCCCGGAGGTAACAGATTTATTTTGTATAAGATTGCTCCACAGTGTATCATCAGCTTGAGCATTGTGTATACAAATTGAAGGGATTTTATCAAGATAATTAAAATGATTTAAGTGATCATTTAAACCCAAATTGTATGTTACCAATTAGAAAGTTTATTACTCATTTAAATAGGATAGGCATCATCTATATTCCTGTCCTCATATACTTTACTTACAAATTATTTAAGCAAATAAGGAAGAGACATTAAAATTAGTGTAGTTATTTTACTAGATATAGTATTAAAGCAATTAACAATTTGTACGAATTGATTTTAAATTTACCCAGGCATAATTATCTGGACTTGTCTCAATATTTTTCTAAAGCTGTGTATAAACTTTTATATTCTTTCTTCTTTTCTAATTAGAAAATTACCATGAGGTTTTTGAAAAACATTACAGTATGATGTAGTAATTAAAGTCCTGCCCTTCCAAATGATGAAAACTAGCCACACAAGCACAGGGATACCTGATCATTACAACTTTAGGAGCTATGTTGAAGTTGAGTGGGGCCCCAAAGTAACGGCTCATTCAGATCACACTCACATGTTAAGGTTATAGTTCCAAAAGCCTAACATAGTGTCTGAGTGTTGTGCCCAGAGGTTTATAACCTCAGCTGAACACAGTCCTGGCCCTGCTACTTAAACAGTCAGACCTTTGTGTTCATCCCGCGAAACCAATATAACTCCCCTTTACTTGCGGGGGTTTCCTGTTGAAAATTCAAAGAATTTTCTTTCTGGAGAATATGAATTGGAAGCTTTTCATGCATCATAAGGGTTCTGAGAATACTGAGGGAAAAAGGCACAGCTCCTAATCACATTCTTCCCATAGGCTCCTTGATTATGCTGCAAATGTGCTTACAACCTCTTGTTTAGCCCACCAACCCAGGATTAGAGTAATGACATTGTTGGCCCATAAAGGTGCCATTATTCTATTCCCAAAGGAAATGGGCACCTCTGTGATTTACATTTCCACAGCCAGAAAAATATTCCTTCAAATGCATATCCTGAATAAGAAAAGTGTGGGCCAAGTCTGGTCGATATAGAGAACTAGTGCATCTTTCCATTTGCCCCATTATATCATTATGAAGCATAATTGAGAAGAAATGTAAATACAATTTTATTCTTTTTTTAACAAATACTATAATTTGATGTCAATTCATATATTTTAAAAATTGGCTTAAATATGTATATGAAAATGAAGATGGAAGTTTATATCTGGTCTACTAGTAGAGACTAAAGTATGTTTAGAAATATTTCTATAGATTTTATGTTATCAAATTATTGTAATTATTAAAGTTCTGGGATCATTAAGAAGGAGAAAACCAGAATTGCCTATTTATTTGGCACTAAGAAAGTCCTCTAAAATATAATATTTATTTTAAACGAAAGTGTGATAGAAAAACTCATTACATGAGATTTTATAATATCCCTACAAAAAGTGAACAGCATCATATTGTAAAATAGCTGTATTTTATATAGCTATTTTTGATGGATATCTGTTTTTTTATGGGAAAGACATCTCGATAGTTCTGATTTCAAGTAGCTTAAATGTTTATAGCATTTCTAAAGCCATTATTCATAACTGCCAAGAGATGGAAGCTACCAAGTGTCCATGAACAGATGAATGTATAAACTAAATGTGATATATCCATTCAATTGAATATTATTCAGCCATAAACATGAATGAAGTTCTGACACATTCAATAACATGGATGAACTTTGAAGACATCCTGCTGAGTGAAATAAACTTGACACAAAACCATATATATTGTATTATCACACTGATGTGAAATGATGAGAATAAGCAAATTCATATAGCCAGGGGCTGGGATGGCTGTAAGGAAAAGGGAGTAATGCTTAATTGATAGAGTTTCTGTTAGAGGTGATAGAAAAGTTTTGGTAATAGACGGTGGTCATAGTAGCACAATATTATGAATGTAATTAACACCATCAAATTACATATTTGAATGTGGTAAAAAGGGCAATTTTAGGTTATATATATGTTACAAAAATGATATTTTTTTAAACAAAAACATAGGACTCTACAACACAAACCCTATTGCAAACTATGGACTATAGTTAATGGTGTAATTATAAATAAGATATTTTCATAAATTTTAACAAAGGTACCTAATAAAGCAAAATGGTAATAGAGAGAACTGGGTGTTTGAGCGCAAGTATATGGGAATTCTGTTTTTTTCTGCATGTTTTTTCTGCAAACCTACAACTTCTCTGATAAAAAATAAATTTAAAAATTTCAAAGCTAGCCTCAAAGAAGAGTGGTTAGTTAAGTAATTGCTGAAAGTCTTACAGATTTTTATTTGTGCTTTGCTTTCTTTTGAAGAAAGGCATATAGATAGAAATATAAAAGCTAATTTAGAATAAATAATTTGTCTGGCTTGTATAAAATCAATGAATTAATCCGAAGCAGGTCATTTCATTCTGCTACAAATTGAAGAAAAATAAACTGGCATGAACTGTAATTAAATTTAAGGCAATGTTCTGCAATGCATTTTCTGCTTCTGAAGAATAAGCAACAGCTTTTAAAATGTGACAATCCCTTCCTCTTAAAAGAGGAGCAGAAAATATGTTTTAAAGCAGAAAATCACATGAAGGAAATAAGTTTTAAAAAATCTATGAATGAATAATAAACTGCAATTTGAGCAAGCAAGATAAATAATGTGGTACTGGCTTCTGCATGAATATTATAGAAGTTTCATATATCCACTAATTTCTTCTTATAACAAATCAGATATAATACACAGTATTTAAATATTGTGGAAACTGTAAACTCTATATTTCATCCTATTTGGGACAAAATACAGTTTCAGAATACATAGTATTCAACATAAAGTCTGAAACCATCCCTAGCAGAGCTCAGTAGGTAATGTTACTAAGTAGTTAACTTATTTTCAGATTAAATCTGCTGCAATGGTCTCAAAATGAAGTACCACATATGAAATCTTAGCACATCTTTTATTTGAACTCAAATTACTTCAAACTGAGTCACTTTTCTCTGATTAAAGGCTTGGCAACCACCGCTGAGAGCTTACTTTTAACATGTCATAGAATCCAAGAATTTTATTTTTTTGAAGTTTACCCAGAGTTTGCCAAGTAATTTTCAGGTTTCATTTTATAGGACAAATGGGGTCAAGAAGACATAATTAAAGTTCATCACTTCTTTTGATATACTCTACCCCTGTTGAAAAACTTTTAAATATAAAAATAAAAGTAATGAATAATGATTGACAGGAGATTATCAGTCTGAATTTGGCTAATCCAGTCTTTTGCTGGCAGGGTAAAGTATGTATGCCACCAACAATAAAGTAGCCTAGCTCTTGCCCAAGACAGAGTAAGCTTATCAAATATTTTCTTTTGATTTCCTTTTTTTGCAAAAAGTACACTAACTCCCTTCTTATCAGACTTAGACCATTTAAAAATACAACCAACAATGCAGACCCAGGAAACAAGGACTGTAAAGCTGCTTAAAGATCTGAACCCAAACATGAAAACTTGCCATTGTGGAAGACTCCATATGATGGATACTCCGAATTTATTTACTTTTCATTTCTACACCATCATAACAACCAGGAATAGATTTCTCAGATGGTAGTAAACACCCAATGACAATTTTAAAGTGAATGTTTTAGAAAACATGGGGATAGGCAAATGTAATTTTTCAGTATAGCACAATGATGTCAAAATAATACTGTATATTATCAAAAGATGCCACTTCTGTTTGGTATATTTTAATTAAGAAAACAAAATGATATGTATTAAATAATTCACAAACATTTCCAAATATGGCTAAATTTTAGATTGATGTAACTGTGAAATAGGCAGATATCTCTACAAAAACAATATACATCCTTATGGCTGTTTTTTAAATGAGTGATTTCCTATGGGAGATTTCTAGTTGCAAAAGGTTGAGTTCCTAAGTAGGCTGTGGGATACTTAGAGTGTGAATAAAATTATTTCAGTGGATTTGAACCAGACTAGTAATAAGAAATAATATTTATAATGAGTGTTTCCATCTTAGATTACTAAATTAATCACTAGGCAACTGTAAACCGGGTGGATTTTCAACCTACATTGCAGAAGTACCAGAAACAAGAAATGAATAATTTCCTATAATGAGTTGTTTGAATATATATCTTTTTTAAAATTTGGAATTAAAAATATAAAGTAGTGAAATTCAAAGAGTTTGTATTAAAACTCCCCCCTCCTACTTCCTTTCTCTAATCGCCATCTCATCCTCTACTCCTCAGTTCAGCTCCAGATTAAGCTCCCAGATTAAATTGATGAATATAGAAAACCAGAATCTAAATGTGCCCTTACATATATTCTTAGGCTAAGGCTTTAACTTTTAAACACTTTGTGGGTAAATTTAAGAACATTTGAAATTCAAAATTTATTTAGAATCCAGGAAGGCAGAATCAATGACTCACCATTTTAATCCAATATATTTGCTCTGTCACAAAATATTTTTTGTTTTTAAAATGTCTGATATAGGAAAAAATGCACTTCCCCTCCTCCCAAAAAAATCACAAAACTCTTTTAGCTGAAATATTTTAATCAATGGCTTGATGTATACAGAATAAATAAAAGTACAAACAAGATATTAGCCAGTAAGAATATTTTCTTGCTTCTTCCATTGCTGATAGCAAAAAGACTGGAGAGGGAATAGGGAAAACAACAGAGATCTAACCAAAAATTCCTATAAACCCCTGAGTCACATAATTTGTATTTTGTAGAGGAAAAACACAAACACATCTCTTTCTATAGAGCTAGCATTTTGAAATAGAAGACTATGAAAAGGAATCATCTCAAGATCTCCTGAGATCACAAAAGAGAGGAGTTGTAATATCAAGACTATTAAATGTTCTGGGGCATATTCTGTGCTCATAAAAAGGAAGATATTTGTAGCTACATTTCCTCTTGAATTTTCTTTGGGAAGCAGATGCTACACATGGGACTATCATGCTTTGTACATATTGAAGAAAGAAGATTCTGCATTTCTTTAAAAATTCAATGAAGCCCAAATAAAAAAACTCATTCTAAAGTGAAAATAGTTTTTGACCTTACACAACATTGTCAAAATTGTATCAGGAAGCGATGATTATTCTCAGCATGGTGTCAAATATATTGGCAAGTGCAGTGTCCCAAGAATTTTTTTCTGCAGAAAGCAATTTTGTCATTTTATGAGCTTAAGAAAATTAGCCCTCTGGGACTGAAAAACTTTGACTTTGAGTTAACTCTTGGATCACTTGGATTCTAAATAAAAATTTCATGTGAGAAACAGTGAAAATAATATAATTTCACAAAATGCTATGAAGCTCAAATGAATTTCTTTTATGTGAAGATGTTTTAAAGATGAACAGAGTGCTATGTAAATGCTTCAGTTTGTAGTGACGATCACTACTAATGACAATAAATGTGTTTACTTCAATATTTTAATATTGTCAACACAACACAAGTTACCTGAGTTACAAGATTACCTGAAAATATTTAGACAGTCAAAATGGACAATTTATTTCATCGTTATGGCATCACTTGATTATAAAATGAGAGGTTTCTAAGAATTAGCAAAGTTGAATTGTAAGGAATTTTTAATACAAAAATCAAGATAAATAAAGATATATCAATCAAGACAAAATAATTTTCAAGTTGTCTTTTTTAATATATTACATAAAATAAGGAATTAAAATTTTAGGAAAAACAATATATAAAAATATATGTAGAAAGTAGCAAAATGAGTCACTGAAATGTTCTATTGGAATTGGTATTAGTAACATCTAACTTACCTTATTATAGAGATCTTTAAGGAAAAATATTTGCCATAATACTTTATGTCACAGAATTGCCACTCCCTTGGATGTTGGATGCACTCTTAAATATTATTAAGTGTGGATTTGGGCACTAATCAGTTACTTTTTCAATCTGTCTGCTAACATACTTATTTGTGTGGTAGGCAGCCTCTAGTATGGCCCCCAGTGAACCCAGCCTTCTCATATTTGAGCCCTTGTGTAATAATGCCCTCCCCTTGAGTGTAGGTGGGACAAATCAAATAAAGAAGAGAAGATGGCAGAAGTTATGAGATCTCAGCTCCTATACCATGTTACAAAATGTCTATAGCTTCTGTTTTGAGTACCCTGTGTCATTCTTTGGATTGCTTATTCTGAAGGAAGCTAGCTGCCTTATTTGAGCTGACCTGTGAAGAGGCCCTCATGACATGAAAATGATTTGTTCAACCAATAGCCAGCAGACCTGAGATTTGCAAGCAGCCATGTGTATGAACTTGCAAGCAGATCAATTGTTCCCCATGCAAGCTTTGAGATGTCTTTAGTTTTATTGGATAATTTGATTACAGTCTTATGATAGACTTTGAGCCAGAGGCACCCTAAGTCATGCCTAGATTCTTGATCCACAGAAACGGTGAAATAATAAAGGACTATTGTTTTAAGCTACTAAGTTTTAGGGTGATTTGTTTATCAGTAACTATTGTCTCCCCCCTCTGCGGTGACCCGCCGAGTCAGCTCACCGCGCGGCAGCCTGCCTGCTTGCGGCGGCTTGCCCTGCTCACTGGGGCTTGCCCTGCCCATGGTGGCTTGCCCTGCCTGTGGCAGCTTGCCTTCTCAAGGCGGTCTGCCTGCTCGAGGAGGCCCTGGGAACCAAACCCGGGGCCTCGTATGTGGTAGACTGGAGCCCTACCAATTGGGCTACAGCTGGCCCCCAGGGTGATTTTTCTCTAAACAATGATGTAAAAAACCAGGCTCCTTCTATCTCTGTCACTCTCAATGAGTAATCTCCAACGTCACCATCCTCATTTGTATTAATCTAGTGGAAGGGATAAAATAAACTTAGAGGAAATATCCACTTTTTTAACTACCTTGGCCTGGAAATGCTACATATCACTTCAACTCATATTCAGCTGGTAAGATCTAGGCATACTTCCCTCTGAATGAAAGTATACAGCTAAAAAAATATAGTCTTAGACTAGCCAAAAGAAATATATCTGCCCCTTCCCCAAAAGTAGCAACCTAAAGCATAAAATGATTTGAAATGACTTAAAAAATTGTTAGGCTTCATATTAACATACTGACAAAAGAGTGATATTGAACTTCTGAAAGATGAAATAAGCTTTTATGACCAATATTCATTTTTTCATTCAACTTGAAATATTAAGATGTGCTTGGATTACATGCCATGAACTTGTATGGTTCCCAATTTTTGTCTGTATATTTTAAGTCTCCATATTAAATGAAGACTTGAAAATGGCGTTAAATTAGATGCAGGCTTTTAGAAATAAACCAATATGGAAAACAGTAAATACCTTTCCATTAAAGATAATTGAACATAAATTTTGTTAGTACATTATGTATACACAATACAGTTTGGTCATCAAAAATAATAGACTTTAATTTGGAGTTATACTACTTACTAGATTGGGTCTTTATAAGATTGAAGTCCCAGTGAAATTCATTTTGACTGAATTTTACCAGTGATACCCAAATGTAATTTCTTTACAACAGTCTTGCCATCTAAGATCGTGAAAGGTAGGAGGCAGTTAGTGATAAGATGAGTTAAAACTCTAACTTTATGTGTTTAGGAAAACAGGAAGACTATCATTAATGGGTAAAATAAAAAAAATGAAAAATTTCATTATTTCAAGTGAAAGCTAAAACAGCTTATATGTATGTTACACTCCCACCAAAAACAAATATAAAAGATGGAGAAAATATATAAAACAACCTGAAGACATTTGGGAACAGGCAAGACTTAAGACTCCATTACTTAAGAAAAAAGAATAAGCAAGTCAAGTTCCATATTCACTACAGATTTATTCTTGAGGACAGTTTCCAAGTCAGAGCAATGGAAAACTAGAACCCAGGTTGAAGGCAGCACTTTTTAAAGCATTGAAGAGCCAAGTCAGGTGTGAGACTGCCTCAGTGAATTGGACTTGGTAGGGAATAAAATTCCAAAGGGAGGGAATCCACTGTTCGATAGACAGACTCTAAGGTGGTCACCATCGTTCCCACTTCCTGGTATTCTTGCCCATGTGTAAATCCCTCCCTTTTCATGCAAGTAGTATCTGTGGCTTTTTTTTTTAATCAAAAGAATATGGCCTCCTGGTGAAAAGAGAGCTGGCCCACGTGATGAACTGGCCAGAGTAGAGAGCTGGTGCAGCAAGCTGACACAACAAAAAGTGACAAAGAAGAGAGACAATAAGAGATGCAGCAGACCAGGAAGCTGAGGTGGCACAAAAGATTGAGCACCTCTCTCCACTCCGGAAAGTCCCAGGATCAGTTCCCAGTGTCCCCTAAAGAGAAGACAAGCAGAAACAGAAGAACACACAGAGGAGACAGTGAGTACAAA
>PVKH010026760.1:0-13081 GCA_004027955.1 Chaetophractus vellerosus
CCCCTCCCCAATCCTCTTATTCTCCCTTTTGAAAATGAACTAATACCCAGTAGAAGAAACAGAGTGGTGGCCACTTTCGAAGGCAGGGAAGAGCTAGGGTAGAGATCTGGTTCCAGCTGTCATCCTCTAACTTCCTGGATACCTCCTGTGTGCAAGCATTCAAGAGGGCATGATGGAAGGAGACACTGTCCACGTTGTGTCCCTTGTGCTAGCATACAGAATCATTCCAAAAATGTTTAAATGATCAAGGGGTTTCCTGTGCTCTCTGGGGAACTCTGCGTCATTTAGGGGGGAAGCATATGTTCTGTGAGGTTGTTAGACGTATCTCCAAGCATCAATTACTAATGTAACCCCACTGTTTGTTTTTGATAATGCGATGTTATGTTCTCCCACCAACCCCCACTAGTGCCCCTGAGGGCAGCAGGGCAGCAGCATACCAAAGAGTTGTGCTATAGGATTCCAGCAGCAGCCTGGGTAAGTGAGGCATGGGGCAGTTGACCTAGGCCTTAATGGAGTCAAGAGTGGCAAAGGAAAAGAGAGTCACCTGGTGTTGGAATGAAGGATTCTGGGAAGGTCATAGAGACCTGGTTGGAATGCACAGCAGAGATTGAGTCTGAGGCAACATCCTCTCTTTGGTAAATGAGGATTTCTTCAGTGGACACTTTGTACCAGCTCTGAGAGCCTCACCCCTGCTTCCTGCCACAATGTGGGTCAGGTGTATTCTTTATCACATCAGGAGGACAGTGCTAATGTGTCATTCGTTCTTGTGAACAGCATAATAAAGAAATACTATACATATTCCAATTGAAGGAGTGTGGCAGTGCCTGATTCTTGGGTATACAGCTAACAGTTGAATGAGGAAATGCTTAGTAGTTATTACTAGAGTGGTTGTAGCTATACTCAGACTTTTTCCACAAAAAGGCTATGGAAATCACAGCACAATCATTGGGCATTGGATTTGGTTCCATGCTATATCTGTTGTTTCAAGTGTTTTCTATCAGATAACACTGGCAACACAGGAAGAGTTAATCACTCTCGAACAGGGTTTCTCAACCTCAGCATTGTTGGCATTTAGAGCTGGGTGAGTCTTCCAAGATGCAAATAAATGGGTATATGATAATGGTCAATCAATGAGGACAGATTACATTTAGTTCTCTTGGCCAACTTGGGCCAGTGTACCCACTCCACCACCCAATCCTAAACTAAGGCCTGTTCTCAGCCTACTGGACTGGTCATTTCTCTCAGCTCACTCCGATGTTTATATCCACCCACCCCACAGTTCTATATTGTTTGTGGATGATTTGTGAATGGTTTCGGGTTTTGTACTTTCTTTGGTTATACATGTATCTTTTATAACCCGAAAGACTGAAATAATTAGGGGGAGGGGCAGAATTAAGAAATCCAACCTCCATCTAAATGGAAACTAGAGTCTACCTACTAGCACCCTTCTGAGGATTCAACAGGCAGAGAAGGCAAGCACCATTAATTTGCAGAGAAACAGATCACTCAGCTGCCATTTATTACAGACCTCTGGTGGTTTTCCTCCTAACATCATTTACGTTACCTGTCTGACACTGGTAGGTGTTCGTGGTTTGGTCCTTGAACACTTCCATGCTCTCCATTTCATAAATAAGAACAGAGGAGGAGCTAGACTTGGGTAAGGTCACACAGAAATGCATAGAAAAAATGGGAATTAACTCAAGGGCTCCTTGCTATCCAGAAGTCCAGGGGACCAAGGCAACAACTAGCTCAACGGCAATACTCATTCTTACCCTCCTACTTGTAACTAGCATGATTCTATCATTGGAATATTCTATCCAGAGTTTTCCACACATGCTTCATTTAAGGGGGATGTTCTTATTCCTCTGCAAAATAAGAGTGAACACAACTATATTAAATCATTTTGCATTATTTTGCTGAATCCTCAAAAGCATCTTCTTTAATTGAAGAATTACCTTCCCTTTCTACCATACAAGGAAAGAAATCCAAACAAGAATATAACATTTTCTTTTCAAAAAAACAAAGGTAAAATTTTATAAAGCTTAGAGCAAAGAATCCTAAGCTGAAAAGCTGAGTACTTTGACAAATCAAAACCACAAGATAACACTTCACACCCACTAGAATGGCTGACATTGAAAATACAGTTGGTGAGGAAGTGGAACCCTGGTACATTGTCAGTGGGAATGTGAAAACAGTTTGGTGATTCCTCAAAAAGTTAAACCACCATGTGCCCCAGCAGTCGCACTCCTAGGTATACCCCCAAAGAACTGAAAGCAGGGACTCAAGTGGATACTTGTACACCAATATTCATAGCATTACTCAAAAGGTAGAAGGGACCCATGTCCATCAATGGATGAATGAATAAACAGTATGTGGTATACACATGCAGTCGAGTATTATTCAGCCATAAAAAGGAATGAAGATCTGACATGCTACAGCATGGGTGAAGCATGAAGACATGTTGAATGAAACAAAAGCCAGACACAAAGACAGATACTGAATAATTTACTTGTATGAATAGAATATGCAAATTCAGAGACAAAGTAGATTACAGGCGAGAGGGATAAACAGTTCCTGGGTAATGGGCAGTTTCTGGGTGATGGAAAAGTCTTGGTGATGAGTGGTGGTATTGGTAGCACAACATTGTAAACAAAATTGATACCATTGGATTGTATACTTGAAAGTGGTTAAAATGGGAAATTTTTTTTGTATATGTTACCACAATAAAAACTGAAAAAAAAATAATGATATACACACACACACACACGCAAAACCAAAAATAAATAAATAAATAAAATAAAAATAATGATGTACACTTTGTCTGAGGGATAAGATAGACTAAAAACTGATTATAAACAAACAAAAAGAACAAACAATTATTACAGGATACATGCAGATGCTAGCCTACCTGCAACCTAGCAGAGGGCAATCATCAAGTCCAGTCAAAAGCTTGCTCTCTATACCTTATACAGTAAAATGATTGAGAAAAAAATTACAATCAACTAAGGTAAAAATACAGTGCACTGTCTTTTGAACTCAATTGTAATATTTGAAAATAGAAAAAAATCTGTTTGCTTAATAGTTAAATAAACTCTACTGAATCTTATGGTTCAGAGCTTGGATTTGGATTTTAACATATTATATAGACACATTGTATATATTATATAGACTTGGGTTCAAAACTTGCTTCTGCCTGTTCCTGGTATGGGATTCTGGGATCTTTTAAGCTTTACTTCTCTTCATCTATAAAATGCAGATTAAAAATACCCACTTTACAAGGTTGCTGTAACGATTAAATGATAACATACTTAGCATAGTGTCTGGTGCAAGTATATGTTTGATAAATGGTTGCTATTATTCCAAGCTAAATCATATGCTATTTCAAGAGATAGATTTTATTAATATTTTTATATTATATGCTGCAATGATAATATTTTTTGATATATTGGGTTGAATTATTAAATTAATTTCACCTATTTTGATTTAATTTTTAAAATATGGTTACTAGAAAATATAAAATAATATATGTGTCTTGATCTGATGACTCTAGTGTAGGACAGAATTAGGTATTTAGATATTCAATGAACAATTTTGATTAGTTGATTAATATGGCTAGATCTCATCATCATTTTGTTACATTGGCACAATTTAAAGCATTAAGGGACTATATCTTTACAAGTGCACACTCAGAACAAATATAGATAGATTTATAGAATATAGTAATTATCAAAGAATTTCATACACTGTATTTGAGTTCACTCAGTAAGTTTCTGGTAATTTTCCCCTGCAACTCTGTAGCTTTAAGGACTGAAGCAAAGCCGTTCAAGCAGAACCTCAGTAAAAGTTTATGTCAATAAGAATGGGCTTGACTTTTCAAGGACTAAGAAATCTGGATGCTGAAATGATATCAACCTTGGCAAATGAAAACAAATCACAAATTGTTGGTAGGACAAATGTCAAGTTTAATGGGCAAATCAGAATCACTGATCTGGCTCCTTAATTTTTCGCTCTCTGTAGCACTTCAAACTCTCAAGACTCCAGGAAGCAAAAGATGGAGCTGGGGTGAGATGAAAGGAAGGCTTTACAAGGCAGGATCCTGAAGGATGGATCCAGACGCCACTTAGTATTCTATAATGTTCCTTACACATGGAGCTAAGGCTTCTGATGACTTTCAACACTCGCAGAATCCTAAAACAGGGGGAGTGAGAGAATACTCTGTCTATGAGTGTATTATTCCTTTAGCCAATTAGATTTCCAGCAAAGTAAGTCTCACTCAATATCGGGAGCTGCTTGATGGTTAGCCTTGGAGATTAGTATGGGTCCATCAAAGGCTAAGGTGGAAAGACAATGGATACCGAGGGAAACAAAAAATGTGAGCAAAAATGGAAACCATACACAAGCTACTTCATCAGGTTACAGATGATTCTTCATTTTGAGTATGTACGGTTAGGCCATTGGCTAAACTCACTTGGACAATGTATCAGATACGAACAAATGTCCCTAGTTTTTCTTTAGCAACAACCTGATTCATTGTTCTCTCTGGGGAGCTGGAAGTCGGTGGGGGATAAAGGAAACTGTGGATATGCTTTCTCTGCTCTAAAATCTTACTCCCTAATGAAAGAAGGTAGAAATACCAGTTAAATATCAGAGTGTCCTTCCTGCCTGAAGATGATGATATAAAGGCAAAATTGAGTCTTTATCAAGGCCCATAGCATAATAATTCACTAAATGAAATGGTCTTTACATAGTTTTCAAATTTGCCATAGGCTCATGGAATGTTACACTGGGATGGACTATTAGAGATGTTCTTCAACTTCCTCATTTTATATATAAAAAAACTGAAGCCCAGAGAAAAGTATGTTAGTATCAAAGGTTTCTTTTCTAGACTCCCACTCCTTTGGGCTTTCCACTGCTAATGACTTGGTTTGTTTGCTTCCTTGAACTAAGCTGGTTCCTGGTTCTTTAAGTGTTAATTTCAAAGTTATGTTTCCAGAGCAGAGAATATTACCGGTATTGCATTGCCTTCAATATACTCATAAAATAAGAGTTATGATCAAGTCATAAAGACATTTTAAGTTAATAAATAAATAATTATCTTTTTCTAGATAGTGGCAAACAGGATCTTATTCTAGAATTAAATTTTAAAAGAATTCTTGCCTAAGATAAACAATGTAAAAAGCAGCCAGGCAATGGTCATTTTTTAAAAAATTATTTTCACTTTTTATTAAGGATCATGTTATCTGCCCACAGTCCTGGAGATTTTCAAACATAAGTTAACCACCAGTTGGTTGAAATTCCAAATATAGCGTTTCCAGGTGTCATATTGGGCAATCTGGTCTTTTACCTTCCCATTCACTTTCTGGAACAATAGAAATGGTCTTTATAGTCAACTGAGTGATCATTACATGTATGTGTACATATGTAAAAATTCATTGAGTTGTACAACTAAGATTTATGCATTTTACTGTATATAAATTATACCTCAAAAAATAAAACTGAAAAATAAAAAAAACAAACCACAAAAAACTCAGAACAAAACAAAACAAAACAAAAAACACCCATTCAATTGATCTAATAATAATTTTAATTTCAGATTTGCTATATCTTAATCACCATTGATATTTAATCAACAGTGGCTTGAAACACTTGTTTTGCTTTTCTTTCTTCTTGTATTTAATTAATAAACTAAGCTACTTAAAATGCTCTTGTGATCTTTTCATAAAGTGAAAATACCTTTTGTGATTTAATAATTCTGCCTTTTAATTTACCCACCTGCAAGTAAGATGACCTAGTAATTGTGTCTAGAATTTTGTTTAGTTAACACAAGAGGCCGTCTCTTGAGAGGCAGGGTATATACAGAAAGTTTTCCTTTGACTCCACACTTCTCGACTTTCTGGCATTTTTATGGGGTACTTCAAGCAATAGTAATCACATAGCAAATGGCTTGAACTAAATAACATTTCTCTGAGATGCTATGATTCTTTTTTCCATTTCGCAGATTCTTAAAATTTCAATGTTTCCCCCTAGATGCCACTTAGGAGAAGTTGCTTCAGAAACACATATAACATATTTGATTTGGATACGTTTTTAAAAACTATTTGCTTTTATGCTTTTCACCTTCCTGCATTATAATCCCCCATTTTCTGGCGTTTCGTCTATTCTCACGGAAGGCTCGTAGAATAGTCCAAATGCATGGTTATATTGCGGCAAGTCAGGGAACCGCAGCCTGAAAAAGAGCCTACAAAACATCCGGAAAAAGAAGGAAGACTACGACTCCCAGAATGCAGCGCACCCCGCCTCTCCCGCCCGCGGAGAGAGGAGGGGAGAAACAGAGAAGGTCCCGGATGGTGCATTTCCCGCCATCGCGGGGCGCTGCGCCGAAGGCAGGAAGAAGAGAAACTGTCGATTGGATATTTGGTATGCTGGCGTAAGAGGAAGCGGCCAATTAGAGTGTGCATCTCTCCTAGAGTCCCTACCCCTTCCCCGAGGTACTTTTTGGTGGCGGGAAAAGTTCGGAAGTTTTCGCGCTGGGGCGGAGTCAATCAAGGGTCTTCCGCGCGGATCTGGAGCAGGCGGTTCCGAGGCAGCGAGCATGGCCGGGACAGTGGTGCTGGACGATGTGGAGCTGCGGGAGGCACAGAGAGAGTACCTGGACTTCTTGGATGACGAAGTGAGGGGGGCCGCAGCTCGAGGCCCTGGTGCTTGGAGACCCCGGGGACTGGGGCGGGCTGGGTGGCCGCGCGGGAGGCCGCTTCTCTCCAGAGCAGCGACAGAGCCTGGAAGCGAGAGGCCCGTCAGTCCCCCAGACTCTTTGCTGCTGGAGCCTTCCACCCTGAATGTGTAACTTCTCGCGATGGAGTCAGTCGCTAATCGACTCTATAGTTGAAACCTTAGAGAGCGAGCCGGTAACTTTGTCATAATACAAGTAATGCCGAAGTTGGGCGAACAGCGACAGGTTTCCTTCAAGTGCAAACGAAATGACAAAGCCCACCTTGGCCTTTTCGGGATTACGTCCTGCTCTTTTTTGGGGGGGATAGGGTGGGAGAAGGATAAGGACTTGCCGAGTGTGTAAAAGTCTAGCTACTGGGAGGAAAATACTTCCTAATTTGGCTGCATTCTTTTTCGGTTTCCTGTAATATGCAGATTAAGAGGGTTTTGTATATCACCCAAGATTTAAAGCCATAGAAGGTTGAAAGGTTGATGCTGTATCTGTAAACAAATAGCTAAAACTCTCTCTTCAGTCCCTTCTGACATAAAAATTGGGGAAAATAAATAATAAAATAAATAGGGTAAAAATATTTTAATTATATACATAATTTTTAATGAAAAGGCATCATTTAAATATGTATGCTAAAAGTTCATTTACTTTATATTTTAATAAGGTTTTTTACTTATCTTCCTTTTAGACTCCTTTTAATTCCCTATACAGAAATGTTTTAATAAGCTGTTGATGATAATAGGATAATAACTTGGGCCATTTTCCATGAGGAAATTATTATAATTTCTACAGTGTCCCCCTTGGGTATTTTTGGAACCTGAGGCCAGTAAGTGAAAATGTGGGAGAAACTGATGAATGGATACTTGGGGTTCAGCATTGCCCCAGAGATTGACTGATTTATCTTGCTGTGACAGCTACCTCTGTTTTAAAACATCTTATTTTTAAATTTGTGATTGTGCTGATATGTGGTGGCTATTTTGCAGGAAGACCAGGGAGTTTATCAGAGCAAAGTTCGGGAGCTGATCAGTGACAACCATTACCGGCTAATTGTCAATATTAATGACCTGCGCAGGAAAAATGAGAAGAGGGCTAACCGGTGAGTGGCAAGTGGGAGACATCCTGACTCTGCAAGAAACAGCTCTTCTCCCTCTTCCCCAGTCTGAGAAGGGCTTCCCAGGAGGGGACCTGGGTGAAACATGATTGACCTAGAAGCCCTTGTTGCCTCATCTGCTCCTATGCTTTGTTTCGTTTTTCCTTCTAAAATTAGGTGGTGGATATTTTCCTCTCAATTGCCCCTCCTTCCAGTGTTTAGGTATCATTTCTACATCTTTGATAAGTTGAAGTAAAGTTCACCCTTAGTTCTATTTTATTGAGTCTTGGATGATAAGAGAAAGTAGGAGCTGGATTTTCACTCCTTGGTGTTGATGTTGAATGCCCAATTCCCTTTCCAGGGTTACTTTTTTAGAATTCTGTCCTCTCTGCCTAATTATTCTTTCACTTGCCCATATGTAGCCTCCTGAGCAATGCCTTCGAGGAGCTGGTTGCCTTCCAGCGGGCCTTAAAGGATTTTGTGGCCTCCATTGATGCTACCTATGCCAAGCAGTATGAGGAATTCTACATAGGATTGGAGGGAAGCTTTGGCTCCAAGCATGTCTCTCCCCGTACTCTCACCTCTTGCTTCCTCAGCTGTGTAGTCTGTGTAGAGGGCATTGTCACTAAATGTGAGTATGTTAAAGGTGGGGTAAGGGAATGATAGACCTTGGGGGGCCTGGAAAAGGCAGAGTAGAGCCGGTAGCTTGTGGTTTCAGAGAGTTGGATGCTTGAAATTACAGGTGAACTTGGAGGAGCTCAAAGTATGTGCAATGTTAGGGTGGCCTTGAGTGTCTGCCTGTGCCAGCAGGACAGTGAATTCTGCTGAGAGATGGAGGAGAATCTGGGCTCCTGGCAGTGTTCTTATTGCAACTCTGAATCCTTACTATTTCTTAGTTGGCATCAGTTGTGTTTAAAATTTTACATAGATACAGTGATGTTCTATACAGAAATTTAAAAATGAGTAAAAGATAGGTAGTATTGAAATAAATTAGTCGAAGAACACAGTATTCAGAATCATTGTATGTAGGCTTGCCTGTGTTTAGATTACATCTCCATCCCTGTCTGGTTGGATGATTTTAAATGCATGTTTCTCTTCCTAGGCTCTCTAGTTCGTCCCAAAGTTGTCCGCAGTGTCCACTACTGTCCTGCTACCAAGAAGACCATAGAGCGCCGTTATTCTGATCTTACCACCCTGGTGGCCTTCCCGTCCAGCTCTGTCTATCCCACCAAGGTGAGGGGAATTAATCCATTGGGGTTCTGTGGGGATTGGAGTCAAAGATGTCTGTTTTCATGTAAGTAATCGGGTAATAGCGGAAGTCTTTCTTCTAGACGTAGGTGATGTGAAAAGTAAGGATTAATCTAAAGGAAAGATTTATTGCTGGCCAGAGTCTAATATGGAAAGTCCATAATTCTTTTATTTTTTTTTTAAAAGAGTAAGTATTCATTTTAGAAGATTTGGAAGATTGTGGAAGGGTTGAAAGAAGGGGAAAAGTAATTCAATTTGCATAGGTTTTAAAAACAAAGTTAAAATTGTATTGTTTTGTATTAGGCTTTTTAAACTGGACATAGGAAAATACTTATGCTGTAACATTACTATATAATCTTTGCAAATGTTATTTTTCTGTGTTTATAAGAGTTCATGAAAAAAAATATATGCCATTTTATTAAGCCATTCCTCTATATGTTGAATATTTAGGTTGTAGAAAGCCCATAATTCCTGAAGTTGGTTTTAGGAGCAGTTTAGTAGGTTTGGGAGAAGGCTGGCATAGGAAAGGGCTTTTTACTTGGTGTTCAGATTGATCTGAACTGAGGAAGATGCAAGGCCTTCTTGCTTAATGAGATGAAAGCAAATGATTAATACTGGTTACTTGATGTCTGAACTCATCCTATCAAAGAATGCTTAAATTTTAATTGAGAGCTCTTGTATCCAAAGTATTGCTAGGCTCTATGGAGAATACAGATGTAAATAAAATGCTGTCCTTGTCTTAAGCTTATATTAGCTTTATTCATAAGAGCAGAAGGGAAAAAAGGAGGAAATCACCAAATGCTATCAAATGGAGACTCATTAAGTAAATTACTATAAATCCATACAGTAGAATGAATACCAGACAGCTGTTAACAACAGCAACAACAGAAAGGCAAAACTCTGCAAACTCCAAGCAGGATATATATAAAAGGTTATACCTAGGCATATCATGGTCATACTAATTTTACTAAATACAAAGAGAAAATAAAGATGGAGGAATCTATAAGTAACTAAAACAAGTATGAGTATCTTGGAATTTTGACTGAAATATGCTTTAACAGTCATTTAAGCTTACCTCCAAATGAAATGTTGAGATTTCGAGAGGTTAAGTGTTCTAGATCATGAGAGTCCCTAAGGACTAGGACCTTGTCTTTTCTTCAGGCAGGTTGCATTTTCTAAGACATCCTGCTCTCTTCTTCATTAATACCCCCACTCTAGCTTCTAGAACTTATCTAGGAACCCATATTTTGGCGCAGGGCGTACTTGTTTCTGCTAATTACTGTGGCCAATCTTCTTTTCTTGAGATTGAAAATACATTGTACCAGGTCTCCTGGAGGTGGTCTAGCTTAAGGGTCATGGGCTTTGAAGTTATACCTGGTTCAAGCCCTGGTTCTGCTTACTGTAGGGAACTTATTTAATCTCTCTCCTAGCCTCAGTTTCCCTATCTTTAAAATGCAAAAAAGATCTGTTTTATAGACTTGTTGGGAAAATTACATTAGATAATTTCATGAAATAATAGCACAGTGCTTGATAGTAAGTACTCAAGAAGAGATAATTGTTCTATTTTTTTTTTTTTTTTGAAAATTCAATGGCAGGGAAACAAAACTTTAGAATTGCTTTTATTGAAGTTTGTTATACATATAGGAAAGCTCATATAACTACAGCTTGATGAATTTTTACAACCTGAATGTATCTATGATCAGCATCCAAACCAGGAAACAGAATCTTATTAGTACTCAGAGATACCTCTTGATACACTACCCAGTCACTATCTTGATTTTTAACAGGCTTGGATACTTTTCCTGATTTGATAATTTATTTAAATACTTTTTTGAGTTGGGTTTCTTATACTTAACATTATGTTTGTGAGATTCATTCACATGTTGTATAGGTATATTTCATACATTCTCATTGCTGTATAGTATTCCCTCATGGAAATATGTTAAGATTTATTTGACCATTTTGCTATTAATAGCATTTGGCTACTTTATAATTTTTTGGCTCTTAGAAATAGTACTGCTGTGAACATTCTAGTACATGGCTTTGGTGAATGTTTCTGTTGGGCATTACTTAGGAATGCAAATACTGTGTCATAGTATCATGTTCACCTTTACTAGGGGAAGTAACAGTCTGAAATTAGATGTTAATCTAATTTGTGGTGGACAGCCATGGTCCTTTCATACTACCGATTGCTCCTTCCATTAGGTGATTAGCTACTAGAACAGAGATGGGATGAGAAAAGTTGTAGACGGTATCTGGCTTTTTTCTTGTTGTTTCTATATACTAAAATCTCATTAAGTCATTTCCAAATAATATTGTTACGCACACAGATGAGTATGGCATTTCTAAGACAAGGCTGGAATAACTACTTTTCTGTGTACCTTTCTAGGATGAAGAGAACAATCCCCTTGAGACAGAATATGGCCTTTCTGTGTACAAGGACCACCAGACTATCACCATCCAGGAGATGCCAGAGAAGGCCCCAGCTGGCCAGCTTCCCCGCTCTGTGGATGTCATTCTGGATGATGATTTGGTGGACAAAGTGAAGCCTGGTGACCGAGTCCAGGTCGTGGGGACCTATCGTTGCCTTCCTGGAAAGAAGGGAGGCTATACCTCAGGGACCTTCAGGTAAAGGATCAATTTTCAAGTGTTTGGAATGCTCCTGGCAGCTTCCATTTCTGGTAGTATTCTTTGTTGTCCAGTTGGCTATATTCCAGAGAGTTATATCTGATAGGTGGAACACTGTACCCATTGGGGAGGAGGGAAACTGCTTTTCTGGCAGACAAAACTGGTGATAACTATCTTGTACTGAAAGTGGGAGTTACTGGTAACATGACTACAGTCTCATGGTTTATCTGGAAGTTTCTCATTGTTACCTTCTTCCCATATACACTTCTGACTAAAGCTCTGTGGGTCAAGTAGCGATAAATAAATTCTAGAGGTGAGGCATGATTAGTATATTTGGGTCACCACCTGAGAGAGATTCAGTTACTGAATTCAGAATGGCTTCCCCCACCCCTGATTTTCTGTTCTAGATTAGTAGCCTAAAAGGCTTATTGCTGCTGGGAGTTAGGAATAGCTACTGATGTTAGGAATTGAAAATACCAGGCTTCCTTTTATTCTTTTTGTCCCAGGACTGTCCTGATTGCCTGTAATGTGAAGCAAATGAGCAAGGATGTTCAGCCTTCATTCTCTGCTGAGGATATAGCCAAGATCAAGAAGTTCAGTAAATCCCGTTCCAAGGTCTGGCATCCTTTGGGGATAGATAGCATCATAACTTGAAATTAGGGGTTTGAGGGTGGGAAAGAGTTTGGGGTGGATGGCTGTATTTTGTATGTGGTCAAGAGGAAGGTCAAAATTAATTTTTTTCCTGGTGTATTGGTGCTAGAGTCTTCTAGTACCAGTCAGCAAGTGAAAGGATGTTTTTGTTTTTTAATATTTCCTGTGCTGCCTGCTGGGTTGCTAAGTGGACCTCATAAAAATATTAGCATAAGAGTTAAAATATCAGTGTGTGTGTAGTTATACAAATGAGACAGTTTAAGATATTATTGATAACAGTGATGAATAATTATTTAAACTTAAAATATTACCTTATTTTGTTTTAGTTCTCCAATTTATTTTAAGACAGGATGTATAAGTTTTTTCCCTATGTTACTTTGCTTGCAAAATGCAACTTTGTAATAATATCTTTGGAGAATAGATTTGTGAGGTTTTCCTCTGGTGAGGCTTTGTTTCATACTGGAATTATTTTCTAGGCAAGATTTTATAATTTGAGAAACCTTTTCCAGTCATCTGTATTGGATGGCTTAAGTGAAGATTTCATGGGAGGGCCGGCTCGATAGCCCAGTGGATAGGGCGCCGGCATACCACATGGGAGGCCCCGGGTTCGATTCCCGGGGACCTCTCCTAGCGGGCAGACCGCCTTGAGAATGGCAAGCCGCCATGGGCGGGCCGGAGCCGCCGTGGGCAGGGCAAGAAGCTGCCACGGACATGGCAAGAGCCGCCACGGGCAGGGCAGGTCGCCC
>PVKH010026761.1:0-13149 GCA_004027955.1 Chaetophractus vellerosus
CTATCCAGAACTTACAGTATGATGTTGAATAAGAGTGCTGAGAGAGGACATCCTTCCTTTGTTTCTGATATTAGAAGGAAAGCATACATTTTCATCTTTTATTACACTGTCATCTGTAGGTTTTTTGCAGATGTTTTTAATTATCAGGTTAAGGAAGTTCCTTTCTATTCCTAGTTTTCCAAGAGTTTTTAAATTTTATTTTATTGTGAATGTGCATGGGCATATGTTATAGACTTTTTTTTGCATCAAGTCATGTGGTCATATGACTTTTCTTCTTTAGTCCATTGATGTGGTGAATTAATCAATTGATTTTTGACTGCTTACACACATTTGCATACCTGAAAAAAAAATCTCACTTGGTCATGACTTGTAATTCTTTTCATGTATTGTTGGATTCAATTTGCTAATATTTTATTGATGATTTTTGCATCAGGTTCATGAGAAATATTGGCTTGTAGTTATAATTTCTTGTAATTTTTTATCTGACTTTAGGCATAGAGTTAGTTATGCTTTCCTTGGTGAATGAGTTAGGGAAGTGTTCCGGCTTCCATTTTCCAGTAGAGGTTGTGGAGAATTTTTATCATTTCTTCCTTAATTGTTTGGTAGAATTCACCAGTGAAACCATCTGGACCTAATGCTTTTTATGAGGAGGAGATTATTAATTATTGACTCATTTTATTTAATAAATATAAGCATATTCAGATTGTCTTTTTCTCCTGGTATGTGTTTTATAGTTGTATTTTAATCTGTTATTAAATTGGTGGGCATGGAGTTTTTATAGTATTCTTTTATTATCCTTTTAATGCTCATGGGATCAGTAGTGATGACCTGTATTTCATGTTTGATATTGTTTATCTGTGGTTTTTCTCTTCATTCTTGGTAGCCTGAATAGAGGTTTAGCAATTGTTCAAAGAACCAGCATTTGGTTTCGTTGATTTTCTCTGTTGTTTTCAATTTCATTGATTCCTGCTCTAATTTTTATTAGTTGTTAATCCTTGTTTTAAGCTTAAATTGCTCTTCTTTCTCTATTTACCTAAAGTGCAAGGTTAAATTATTGATTTTAGATTTTTCTAATATTTGAATGAATACATTTACTCTTTTATATTACCCTTTCAGCTATGCTTTCACTTCATCCTACAAATATTGATGTTATATTTTGATTTTCATTTAGTTCAAAGTACTTTAGAGTTCTCTTGAGACTTTGTCTTTGACAAATGCATTATTTATAAGTGTGTTGTTTAGTCTCCAAATATTTGAGGTTTTTCCAGGTATTTTTCTATTATTGATTTCTCGTTTAATTTCAATCTCATCTGAAAACATACTGTGTATGAATTACGTTCTTTTACACTTGATAAGATGTGTTTTCTGGCCCAGAATGGGGTCTATGTTGGTGAGTGTTCCTTGTAACCTTGAGAAGAATGTGTGTTTTGCTGTTGTTGGATGGACTATTCTTTAAATGTCTATTAGTGCAAGTTGATTGATAATACTTTTAAGGTTGATTATACCCTTACTGATTTTCTGCCTCTTTGATGTATCAATTACTGATAGAAGAGTGTTAAAGACTTCAACTCTAATAGTGAATTTGTCTATTTCTACTTTCAGGTCTATCAATTTTTTTGCCTCATCTATTTTGATGCCTTATTTGGTACATGTTAAGAATTTTTATGTCTTCTTGGAGAATGGAACCTTGTAGTATTTTATAATGCCCCTCTAGCCCTGATAAATATCTTTGCTTGAAGTTTGCTTTGTCTGAAACTATTATAGCTACTTCACCTTTCTTTTGTTTAGTGCTAGCATGGCATATCTTTTTCCATTCCTTTGTTTTGACCTAATTTAGTCATTATTTTTAAAGGAGGTTTTTTTGTAGACAGCATATAATTCAGTGTTGATATTTTTATCTTCTCTGACAATTTCTCTCATCTAATTAGTCTATTATCCCATTCACATTTAAAGTGATTATTGAGATAGTTGAATTAATATATACCAAATTTGTAACTGTTTTCTATCTGTTGCATTTGGACTTTGTTTTCCTCCCTTTTTTCTGCCTTCTCTACTTTTAACTGAACATTTCATGATTCCATCTACTCCTTTATCATCTTGAAAATATACTTGATCTATTAAAAAAATTGTCTCCCTAGAGTTGGTAATATACATTTTTAACTAACTGAAGTCTACCTTCAAAGAACACTTACCACCATGTGTAGTGCGGGTAACTTATAACAAGTTTTCCAAATTCCTCCCTCTCATTCCTTATGATATTGTTGTCACTATTGTACTTATCCATAAGCTATAACCACTCAATGCATTGTTGTTACTATTACTTTAAACAAATGTTATCTTTTAGATAAATTAAGTGTAAAAATAAAATATTTTATTTGTCATTCATTTATTCTTTCCCCAATGCTCCTCCTTCGTCATGTGGATCCAAATTTCTGAATTATATCATGTTCCTTTTCTCTGAAGAACTTCTTTTCACATTTCTTGAATCGAAGGTCTGATAGCAATGAATTCCCTTAGTGTTTGTCTGAGAAAGTCTATATTTCGCCTCTACTTTTGAAGGGTAACTTTCTTGGATGTGGAATTCTATGTTTGTTTTTCCTTTCAACAGTTTAAATTTTTCACTGCACTGTTTTCTTTCTTGTATGGCTTCTGATGAAAGTCCACTGGCATTACTATTCTTGTTGCTCTATGGTAAGATGGCTTTTTCTTTCCTCTAGTTTCTTTTGAAACTTTCTCTTCATCTTTGGTTTTCTGAAATTTGAATGTGATATGACCAAGTGTGATTATTTTTTTATTTTTCCTGATTTTTCATTCTCTGAGCTTCCTGTATCTATAATTTGGTGTCTGTTATTAATTTTGGAAAGTTCTTAGTCATTATTATTTCAAGTATTTCTTATGTTTAGTTTCTCCCTTTCTCCTACTTTCAATATTCAAATCATGTGTATCTTACACCTTTTGAAATTATCCTATAGTTCTTGGATGTTTTGTTCTTTATTTGAAATTCCCTTTTCTCTTTCCATTTTAGTTTGAGAAATTTTTACTTTCAATTTTCAACCTCACTGATTCTTTTCTTAGTTGTGTACAGTCTACTGATGAGTTCATTAAATGCATTGCTGATTTCTGTTAATGTGTCTTTGATTTCTGTCATTTCCATTTGATTCTTTCATAGTATTTATATCTCTGTGCTTACATTACCCATCTGCCCTTTCATGTTGTCTATTTTTTCTATTTAAGGCCTTTACATATTAAACATATTTATTTTAAGTTTCTGTTCTGATAATTCCAAAATCTTTGCCATATCTGAGTCAGGTTCTGTTGCTTGCTTTGTCTTTTCAGACTGTGTTTTTTCTTGCTTTTTAGCATTCTTTGAAAGTTTTTGTTGAAAAGATGTATCAGGTAAAAAGATTGGAGGTAAAAAGCCATTCAATGTGAGATTTTATGTTTCTTTGGCTAGGAGTTAGATTGTGTTTATTGTATGTTGTAGCTGTAGGCATCAAAACCTTCAGTTTCCTCTGTGTTCTTGATTTTACCTCCCTTGTTGTCTATGGTTTTCCATGAGACTCCTTCGTAAATAGAAGTCAGTGCCTTACCGTTTTTTTCAGCTGTAATTCCGTATTATTCCTCCAGAGTGTGTTCGAATGGTGGTACAGTGTGGCAAAAGGTAAACATTATATAATTTTATGATTTAATCTCAGTCTTTTAGTGGGCTTATGTCTCTGGACTCTGACTTTCACAAGAGTTTCTTAGCTTTTATTTTCCTCTCTTATATGAGACAGGAAGGCTGAGAAAAATCTATAATGGAATTATTCTCAGCTCTTTTTTGTGAGAACCTGATGTGTTTCTGGGAAAATTGCTTGTGTGTGTCGGCGGGGGGTTGTCCTAAGACTGCAGCCTCAGGAGTTTCTGCCTCTCACACTAGTCCTTACTCAGCCCCCAACAATTCATCAGAATAATCATTTAAGCACTCTTACTAGATTATGGCTCCAGTGGCTTCTGCTCTGGCTAAGCAGATTTCAGCTTTAATTCTCTGGATTCACCTATTTCTACAGATTTGGGGGGTCGTGGTTCTCTGATAAGTTTAAGAAAAGTTACTGATTTTATCTTTGTTCAATATTTTCTTATTTTTGGATAGTAGTGACAACTTTCAAGCTCTTTGCCTTTTGGAGCTGAAACTGAATGTGACTATCTTTTTACTAATCCTCCATAAATGTCATTTGTTTCAAACAAGTTTTTAAAGTAATATTGTGTGTAGTTATTAGTTATAAGTCATAACACACATATGATTGGCATGTTATCAGTTTGATTGCCATCACCCCTTTTACAGAGAAGTCTAGAAATGCATTTCCCAGATTCACCTTTGCCAAGTGGTTTAGATCAGAGTCTATGAATGAGAAAAAGTAAGGCTACAATTGGAAGACAGAAGAAAAGAGGTGATGATTCTTCAGAAGTGTTTGAAGCCAGAGATGTAGGTAGAAGACTGATATGAGGTTCACAGCAGTTTTCTTGAATTCTCTCACATATCACCTGCTCCAATGCTGGGCCAGCTGACATGTCTGGTGGTGGCTTTTGGAGAATTGCTCTCTTCAGTGTTGTAAGTTAAGATTGCCATTGGAAGCTACTTAGATGTTCTTGCGATTTCAGTTACTCCTGAATGAGTTCTTGAGAATCACCTGGCACACACTGAGAATATTGGTGAGAATATTCCTTCATAGTTGGAATAATAGAAAAATAGAGTAGCTTCTACTCTCATGACCAAAGCTTCACTGTTACAAAAGGAATTTTCTTCCAGTTGAGGGCAGATATATATGATATAATATAGATGAATAGGGGAGAGAATTGTTATTTATTTGGGTAAGTTAAGGAATCTATCCAGGACTCTCCCTTTAATGGATGATCACACTACCACATACTGTCTGGTGCTTGTGGGCCCCAGAATCACCAAAGAATCAAAGAGATATACAGTCAAACCCAAACTAACAATCCAGTAAAAAATAGACATATAAAAACATTATAAAGCAGTTTGTGATAATATGTTAAGCATAGTATTTGTAATCAGAAGACCCGGAGTGCCAGCCTTTCCATTTAATACATATGTAAGTTAGGGAATTCAGCTCTGGAAATATCTGGAAAGGCTTTCTTAGAGAATGGAGATAATACCTGAGGATACACACATGCGTACACATATACAAACACATACATTATCTATATATACACACACATACATTATATATACACCCATTATATATAAGCACATTGTTTTATATATGAAACACATCTGTAAATGATAAAACACTTAACTGTAAACATCTAAGGCAGTGAAACTGCATCAGATTATTGTGATTTCTTTTACCAGTGCTTTTTAGGTGGCAGTGGTGGGGAATATACCTTCATACTCATAAATGCACACAGGAATTGTTAATATTGGTTTTGATGGAGAGATTGATTTATTCACTGCAAAGTTTGGAATTATTTCCAGATGACCACTAAACTGAGATATCATCTCAGAGAAGAGCCCACATTTCTTTATTTTACAGGCCCTCTAACAGCTGAGGTAAACACTTCTGTTCTGAGGACTTCCCTTATTCCGATCTGGAGATAAGCCACTGTAGTTCACCACTACGAAAAGGAAATTAAGAGGCTTGCATCAGCTGAGGCCTATTTTGGTTCTATCTGTCTCTGAAAAAAAAATGTATATGTAAACATTTCGTACTACCCGCAGCCAAAGGATTTGCTGACTCCTTTCCCATCAGGCTTCACCACAAACCAATCACCCAGGATGTGGCATCCACAGTATCCCTGATGCAATAGGTGAAGGCTGTGTGATAGGAGCAATTTTTATTGACCTCTCTAAGGTATTTGCTTTGGTTGGCCATAAATTACTCCTACCAAACTTCAGGGATTTGGGGTCTTGTAGTGACTGCATAAAGTAGTTTGCACAGGCAAGGAAACCATGTGAGCATAGATTCAAGGGAATTACAAATGGGGCACCTGAGGGCATATTTTATTTTCTCTGCTTGACGATTATCTTAGAGTCTAATGTGTTTTCTCCCCTGTGCACATATATGCTGATGACATAGTGTGGTTTTACAGAACACTGATGCCCTGGGGTAGCCCCAGCAGCCTGCAGTCCAACTTACTGAGCTGTTTTTCTCTAGAAAGTTGATTCAAATGAAGCATGATGCCAAAATCTTAGTCTTCGGTTTCACTTCAAAGATTCATAAATTTACCATCTCATTAATAATTAACAACTAAGTAACTTGAGAACAGGCTGAGTAAGCTTCCTCTCTGAGTTCTCACCTAGCCTTGTTACAGATTTAAACGCATACACAGACACACACTTTTCTACCTTTTCAGAGCCTATAAAAATGGATACTGAGGAAAGGGCCTTGGGGTTTATTTTTTAAGTGTAGGGCAGGAATTGGCTCCATGCCAGCCTAGATAATTTTGGGGCAGTTGCTGTCCCTGTGTGCAAATGGTTTGACAGGTGTTTAAGTGTCTCTCAGAGCCTCTTAGGAGCTTACTGTATCCCACAGCTGAGGCAGCTGATAAAGCTCTTGTGAAATGAAAATCCAGGATCCTAACAGGCAGAGCTCATGCTAACCTCAGAGGATGGGATGAGTGTGCTGGTCTATTCTCCCAAGCCCAAAGGGAAATATTGAGAAATGTATTCACACCAAAATGTGCACTTGCAAATCTGTTCTCTGAGCATACTCTACTTATCATAATGTATGAATTGCACAATCTGATATTCAAAGGAGCAACTGAGATTGTCATCTTTCATAGAAGGAAGATAAAATGTGGAGATTAGAATTGTGGAATGATACATGGAATAGTTCATTTAAATAGTATTGTTAATTTATTTTTTCAAATAGGAATCCTGAGGCTCAAAAAACTTACCAAGTTTATAGATCTAATTTTCAGTACCTACTTTCTTATCAGAGAGACACCAATAAAAATACAAGATATATAGTAGGAATATAAGATAAAGTATGAAATGAGACAGACTCTAAACATTTTTAAAAGATACATTTAGTCAGTTACCAGCCATATTTCTGTTTTTATTTGAAAATATTGACATAATTTGTAGCATGAAAACACAATACTGATTTAAATATAGTACAGTAAATGAATATGAAAAAAAATTGGTCCTTCACTGAAACTCTAAACTACCCTGAATTGTATGGGATTTTTCAAGCCCCACTCAGCTCTAGGGCTAGGTGATGGTAACAGATAACTTTTGCACGTTTCTTCTGAAAAATCTGCTGAAAATCAGAATTGTGATTAGACATGAGTTTCTCTCTAAAATATGAACTAATAAAAGAGAGCAGGTGTTTTGTGTTATTTTAATCATTATCTCTTATTTTTAATTCCAGATCAAAATTCCATTTCCAAAAACATGAAGATCTAAATTTCAGAAATCTGCTGCTGAGGAAAATACCTGTGAGGAAGGTTTGCATGTGTAAAAATGTTGCATTTCCTGTTTTTCAAGAGGATGTGGCTTTTATAATGATGAAATGAGATTAGTGGTTATGTAGGGTTGAGGAAGACAGAGGGATTGAGAGGTGACTACTAAAGGATGTGGCGTTTTTTTTTAGGAGTAATGAAATTGTTCTAAAAGTTTTCCTGGAGATGAATGCACAACACTGTGATTACACTAAAAGCCATTGATTGGACCCTGTGGATGGAATATCTAGTATGTCAATATATCTCAATAAAACTCCTTTTTAATAAAAGAATACATAGTGTTAAGTAATTGTCTGTAGTACTCCTGTAACCAAAGCCAGTCCCACTTGAAAACCAGGAGGCAAAACCTCAAATAATAGGATGAAGAACACTTGTTGGAGATGCATTTTTACTTTACTTTGCTTCAACCACCCTTGGTCTTCTACCTTCTGTCTCGCTTTCCTATCAAACCTAATGATTTTGGGGCTTCTGATTTTCTACAGTTTTTCCCTTCCAATGCAACTATAATTCTGGCAGTTTTCCAAACACTTCTTGTGCTTTCCTCCCTCTATGAATTGGCTGAAAATATTCTCTTTGTCAGGAGTTCCCTCCAACCCCTGTGCTCCTGTAGGACTCCTTCCCTTCCTGTAAGACCTAGTGCTTCCCATGTGAAGGTTTCCTTGACCATACTGAGTAGAAAAGATTATCCATCATTCAGGTGGACCCTCCATTGGAATCTGCATAGTTACATATTTGCATTGATTGCACAATAATTATACTGCCTAGAAGGTAATGTAATTATCCTATCCCTTCTTGCTTCTAGTAGATCATGATTTTTGTTGAATCATGGAGATAAGGCTGTATATTGTTAGCTCCTATAAGAGTTAAAAGGGCTTAACAGTACCTTACATATAGTAGCCACTCAAATCTCTACTGAAAACTAGGTGACACTGATTCAAACATTAAGATGTCAGCCACCTTCATACTGAAGACAGTAGCATTTTCTGACTTTATTAAATTGAAATCCCATGTGGGAAGAAAAATCAACCTCTATATTGTCATGTTGATATGGAGAACATGTATTTCATTTTCTACCATCACATTTGTAAAAAGTAAATGTAATAAGTAATCATCATTTTCCATAATGGTAAAAATACTCACAACCAAACAACTCGGCATTGTCAGAGTAAAATTTAATATGTATCTCCAACTATAATTACTACTTTGTATTATGAATGACAACATAAAGTGAACTGTTGTAAATGTCAGCCAAAACACGTGATAGTGTCTATAAAATCATAATAGTTTAAGCCCTGAAAAGAGTCTAACATTATGTTTATATTTACCATCTATATTTTCATTCTTGTTAAGCTAAGAGAAAATGGAAAGCCTTATATTCGTCTTTGAAGTGGGATAGAATTTCTGGAAGATTTTGGCAGCTCCAATTTGTCTTGTAAAATTTTGGTGACAGCTAAGTGTTTTGTTTTTGATGGGTGGCATGTTCTTGTAACTTCCTTTGAAATGCATCCAGAATGTTTTTAGTCATCTTGGTATTTGTTGAAACTTTATATGTTTGGTATCTTTGTGTGTATGTATGTATGTTTAATTTTTCCTCAGGACAGTGTATTTTAAAAGATCAAGTAGCTGATGTTCTTGGACTACATAGTTTGTTTCCTTCATGCTACCAAATTGTCTAATAGGGACTTAGGAATTGAGGTTGTACAAATGAAATAGAACAAAACTTAATTAACTTCCTCCAATAAATGAACCAATACCTTGACTGTATTCAAAGGTTGCTCCATTCAAAAAGAAAAAAACAATAACTCCTGAACAAATATGTTCCAAATTATGTTGTGTACACTGTGAGTTCTGAATAAAAAATACATCACAGTGTATATAGAAAACTAGAAATGATGAAACCTGGTGGTCATCCTTACAACAGCCCTACAGGGAAATTACTATGAATCAATAGCTACATGGTTCTGAAGTGATAATAAGCTATAAAAATGGAGACTTGTTGGGCTCTTAAATCGTACTGAATATATTTCTGAATAGATACTTGTCCTGTTAGTTTCAATCTAATCAGAGTTTGAGGATGTCCCTTAGAATATGTTGGATATAGTTGGTTTGTGGTTCTGGGTATTGGAATGGGGAGGTGTATGGTGTCGTTTTGTAGGTAGAGCTGAAGATCTGGTTCAATAAAGTGGGGAAAGAAGTTGTGTAAGAGAGGGCAAAGACTGAGTATTGGGACCTTTCCTCTAAGTATATAAACTTATTTTCATAGAAATCCTTTATTCTAAGGGGCCATCTATGTAGGTTTGTGAGATGCTAAAAATATGATTTGTCTTCATGATACAGATATGCTTTTATGCATCATATGTTATTTCCCCATACTCCTTACCAAGACACTTCTGTTTTAATTTCATTATTGATATTTCCTTTGGCCTGTAACTTAGAACATTACATTTTTTTACATGTCATATATTATATGTTGGAAATACACATTTTATAACATTTTTATGGTTTTACAACTGATTAAGCAATCTTTGGAAACTATGGAAATATATAAGGAAAAATTATACCCTACCATATTATTATTAACATACCACATATTTTGCCGTACTTCCTTTGGTGAGGGTCTATTCATACATACACCCAATCTACGAACACACACATATGCTTTTATATCTAACTCTCTTTATTAATATTATGCATTAAGCATTTCTTTGTCATTAAATAGCTTTCCATATCCTAAACTTCACCTGAAATATGAAAGGGTCTGTGGGAGAGTTAACTCTAGAACTGTCTCCCCCCCACCACACCTCTAGTTTCCTGGCTTAGGACCGGAAATAAACTATGGCCAGTTCTTCTGGAACCCACCTACACTGTGTATCAATAATCTCATCACCATGTCCATACCATCTCAACGCCCTTATGTGGACAGGGAAGTACCACAATTCTTGGTCAGGTATGCCAGGTTCCTGGGTTCCCTTCATGACCATGCGACTTACGCAGTTGTGTAGGCCTCCATGCTTGCTTTAATGCTTTACTGTCACTGTCTTAAAATTCTTAATGATGTCTTTTCAAGGGGAATTGGATTTTCACTTTGCAGGGGACCTACAATTATGTAGTCAGTCCTATCCATTTCCCCATCCCCATATTAGAACACCTACAGTTTCTCAAATTTTAACCTGCTAGTCCTCACCCTTACTGGTTTCTTTGAGCCATCTAAGAATTCTTCCTTAGCAAATAAATCAGACATTCTTGGATCAGGTGGCTTATTTTGAATAATTGTGTCTTGGCATCTTCCCTAATGACTTGTTCTGGTTTCTATACCCTGACTTAACTGATAAGATTATTATTTTCTTTTATCTAGCTGTCATGTTAGGAGAGGAGTCATAGACAGAATGCAGTTAATAAAATTCAGAAAAATTGGGTAATTGCTCCCCATTACACAGATTGGTTGAATTTAAAATTTTGATAAGAGGAGAATAAGGGAGTATTGTAAGTTGGAAATGCAGACAGTGCCTGCTAGAAGGGTTTGAGTTGCAATAATAAAAAATCCAATTCAAATGACTTAAGAGAGGTCATTTATGATCTTATATAATTAGGAGACAAGGGTTGGTAAATTCAATAGTTCAAGGACCTCATCTGGTACCCTGGTACTGACACTAGCCAGATTTTCCACTCTGCTGTCTTCAGCAAGTCAGAGTTTATCCTCATGGACACATGATATCTGCAGTACTTCCAGGCACCACATACTTATTAAGAAAAGGCTTTTGTCTTCCTATACACCTCATTTTATTAACTAGGAACACTTTTCAAAAAGCTCCTAGCAGTTCCCTCAGTTCCCATTGACCAGAATTGGATCTCATACCCATGACTCAACTACTCATAATTAAGGTAAATGGGGTCACCATGATTGACATGGAACAATCATATTCCTTCCCTGGTTTAGGGGGTCTTGAACTCCTCTAAAGTCATGCTACTTGGTATCAGAAGAAAATTTGGCTTCTGTTAGAGAGGAGAGTTGGGAATAGCTGTTGATTTGGTAACAAACCTTGTCTGCCACACTAGGAAGTTAAAAATAAATTATATATACACACACACATAAAACCAGTGTGTTTTTTCCCCACATTAAGATGACTAAACGATTTTAGAATTGGTATGGTGGATTAGAGCAGGCAGTGCTGTCATTATGCAGTGACTAAATAGCTAGCAGTGTGTGGGATGCCCATACTTATTTCTGTCCTGGGGCACTACTAAAGCACTGGATAATGGTTGCTGAATGTCTGTTCATCCAAAGAAACAAATAATATGTGAATCTGCCTGGGGACACAAGCAGCTAAAATTGGTTGGAGTCATGCAATATGCATTGAGCTTGGTCAAGAGAGGAAGTTGGTCATAAGCTCAGGCAGGGTGTAATTGGCTCAGGACAAAACAATAGATGAGCCTAGGTCACAGGAAAGGATCTGGATAATATCCCCACTCGGTGAATGCTTTTTTCCTTCTTAGCCAATGTACATTATCTTACAGTTACTTCCTTTGTTGCCACAAGGTAGCAGTCCCATTGGTGATGTAACAAGGTGATTCTATCATAAAAATAAAATAAAAATCACAAAGGGGAAAAAGGGGAATAATGAGAGCAGGGGGAAATTTCAGGTGCCAGGAATTTTATTTTCTCAGCATGCGTTTTAATACAAACACTAGGATGCATTATGACTCCCTAGTGGCAGAAAGCTGGGATGTCCACTGTAGCTGACAGAATGTGAGAATTACAAGACTCTTTAATTAATGTCAGAAGCAAAATTTATAGTCAAGAATTTATGAAAATTATAATGGCAAGGAACCTTTCTATTTCTATCTGTCTCTTTTTTCAAAACCACAGGATAAGAACAGAAAGTCTAATAAAAAGAAAAATGTCTAATTATAATACATTCATGTCATACTAAGATGAATAAATTTCTGAAATAGGTGAGGAATACCATAAAGGGGAGTATTCCTAGTCAGTGGTGAGTGAAATAGGTTTAAATATTAAGCATTTAAGCAAAGCATCCAGAAAATGCCCTTTCATCTTTTGTGAAAATGGTAACTACAATGCACATGGGTCTCCTTTTAGGTGGTAGTGGGGTCAACAGCTTGGGTAGCAGTTTTACCTATACTACCATCATGAACCCACTTTTCTGAATCGGTTCTAATTGCTATACTATATTTTTGGATCAGTTAGTTAATTGGACAAGAATCATTAGACTTCCTTGAAATAGGGGAAATATAGCACAAGGAATAAAATCTTTTACACTTTGGAATAAGAGTTGCCAAGATGGTAGAAGGGAGAATGTAGAGCAAGGAGAAGGTGGCACTCATCTCTGAAGCTAGCATTTTCTTGGTTCTTCATGGGGACCTTATCATAAACGATCCACACTACAGCAGCTGTCTCTACTTACTATTCTCGGAGCATTAATGTGCCTGTGGTACTGATATCATTAAATGCTACTATTATGTGCATCAGGGATTATTGTCCATTTTGGACAGTAAACTGCTGCGGATGGCTAATTTGTTGCCAGTGTCAGATATGCCCTCTGTAAGTATTTATTTTTAGCTTCTGTCCCATTACATTATTTCCCTTATATATCATCTTTCTATAAGAGCAATGATCATACCTTAATCCCGTATTCATTGATTTGTGTGTGTGTGTACCCAACCTTA
>PVKH010026762.1:0-13146 GCA_004027955.1 Chaetophractus vellerosus
CTGCTAGGGATCCGGTTTCCATCACAGCCATTGGGAAGCACCTTTGGATTCTAAGAGTTTGGTCTCAGGAAGTATTCTCCAGTACTCAGCTTTTATCACTCCACCTCATATTGCCTTTCACTGTTTCATCTCATCATTTCTCAAGGCACAATTCCAAGTACACTGGATTCCCAACTCCTTGTCTTGGTTGGCATAGAAGTCCACATATCTCATCTCCCTTGTCTCCACATCACCCATCTATCGCTGTACCACAGCACAGTTGAATGGAGAACAGGTCCTTCATGTTCTTGGGGCCAGCAAGAGTATATGTGAGACCCCCCTGACTCCCACCAGCCACAGAGTGGGAGGGGGCATTCTCTGGTAGGAAGAGGGTTCTGGTGAAGGGTGGAGAAGTATTTCCTATCTGTGGATTTGGTTACCCAGGCCCCCTTTGATCTTTGGGGAGCATACCAGCTGGCACTGAGGTGGCCCCAGGAAGGGGGGAGAGAGGAATCTACTTAGGCAACCTGATGCACCCAGCCACCCTGGGAGAGAGGAACTTGGGCAGGGAGAGGGTGGAGAAAGGCAATTGATTAGCCCAGTGCTGAAAACTATCAAAATTCCAACTCCCCTAAGAGAGGCAGGCTGTAGAAAGCCTCAATAAGCTTTCAAGGGCCTGCTTAGGGTCCCCTGGGAGGAGGAGGAGTCTGGAAGAGGGTCAAGAGTAGTTTCTTTGTGATGAGTTCGGTCACCACAGGCCCCCTTTGAATCTCTGAATGGACCTCAACCTGACCAGGAGAGGGGTGGGGGGATCCACTTATACAGGTTGGCCTAGGAGAGAAAGCAATTAGACTAGAAAGGGGGTGGGGACAGACAGGCACCTAATCAGCAAGACTCTGGCCAACTGCAAAGATTCTAACCTGCCCAAGGGAAAGTGGGTGGATATCTTTCTAAAAGGCTAATGAAACCAAGGAAAGTTTAGCTCAGTGGAGGAGTTCCTTCCTTGAATATATGTGGTCTCTGGTTCAATTCCTGGCTCTTCTTAGAGAAGTGATCCACTGGGTTATCAGACATCCAGCTGATACTTTAGGACAGGGGACATATTTCTTTTTGTATTAGCTTTTCTTGGATATCTTTTTTTTTTTAAAGATTTCTTTTTTTAAATCAACTTAGTTTACTTGCAAAAACCCAGTTCAAAACCTGTAGAGGACAGGGTGTACGGTAATTGATTAATGAACACCAGCAGCCTGAGCAGCTCCTTAGGGTCTTAAGATGGAGGGCTGTTTTTCCATGGTTTTTGTTTGTTTGTTTTTTGTTCTTTTTTTTCCTTTTCTTTTTTTATCCTCTTTCTCCTTCCCCCTTTTTAAAATCAAGTGCTGCTGTCTTGTTTCTTCTTTATTGTGTTTCCCCTTCATTTCCCTTTTTTTGGTTTGTTTGTTTACTTATTTTGTCTACTTATGTTATTTCTTTTCCTTCATCCATCTTTCTATCTTCTGATTTCTATTGTTCTTATATTCCACCTCTTTTTGTTTGGTATTCACTTTTCCTTGTCTTTATTTCTCTCTCCTTTTTTCTCTGTTTTCTTTCTTTTTTTACTTTTTTTTCTATTTGTTTTTTCTTTCCCTCTGGCCTTTTAATTCCCCCCATCTATTTTTTCTCTGTTGAGTTTCTCATCTCATTGTTTGTACTCCATTTTTTAAAATTCTTATTCCTTTGCACTTCTTATTCAAGTTAATTATTCATTTTTCTAGGTTTTATATGGTTCCTCTTCTACCTTTTACTATTATTACTATTATTCTTTTTCTCTTCTTATCTCTTTCCTTTTCTCGGGCTCTGATTTTTTTTTCCCCAAGAGAACATAGACAACAGCAAGGAAATAGAATAAGAGGAGCAAAGTGTCAAAGTGAAAACTTACCACAGACATAAAAACAACAACAAAATAAAACCCTAGATTACAAAGAGAAGATAATCAACTGAACAAACCCATCAAGATAAACTGATGTCTAGACACCAACAAAAAATTACAACCCAGACTAAGAAACAGGAAGATATGGCCCAGTCCAATAAACCAACGGAAAAACAGGAGGAGATGCAGAACATGGAACAACTAATCAGAGATGTCTAAACAAATATCATGAATCAACTTAATGAAATGGAGGAAAAGATTAGGGATATTAAGAAGACACTGGGAGAACACACTGAAGAAACTGTAAACATACATAAAAAGATAACGGATATAATGGTGCTAAATGGCACAATACAAGAAATGGAAAATACACTGGAAGCACATAACAGCAATTTTGAACATGCAGAGGAAAGAATCAGCAATGTGGAAGACAGTACAGCTGAAATCAAACAGATAGTAGAACAGATAGATAAAAATATAGAAAAAATCCATCAGGGACTCAGGGATTTGAATGTCCACATGAAATGCACAAACATACACATTATAGGCATCCCAGAGGGAGAAGAAAAGAGAAAGGGGACAGAAGGTATGTTGGAGGAAATAATGGCTGAAAACTTCCCAACCCTATTGAAGGACATGGACGTACATGTCCAGGAAGCACAGTGCACCACAAACAGTATAAATCCTAACAGGCCTACTCCAAGACATATGCTTGTCAAATTTTCCAATGCTCAAGGCAAAGAGAGAATACTGAAAGCAGCAAGAGAAAAGAGAATCATCACACAGAAAAGGGAAGCTCGATAAGATTAAGTGCTCATTTCTCATCTGAAACCATGGAGGCAAGAGGGCAGTGGGTGACATAGTCAAGGTGCGAAAAGAAAAAAAAACTTCCAGCCGAGAATTCTCTATCCAGCATAACTGGCATGCAAAGACAGGGGAGAGTTAAAAATATTCACAGATAAGCAGAAATTAAGAGAGTATGTCAATAAGAAACCTGTACTTCAGGAAATACTAAAGAGAGTTCTGTAGGTCAAAAGGAAAAAACAGGACCTTTTTCCAACAGGAGAGTTGGAGGAGAGTGTAAGAACAACTAAAAAGATAAGAAAAGAAATAAAAACAACATATGGCATTGTGATGGTTAGGCTAATGTGTCAACTCGGCCAGGTAATTGTGTCCAGCTGTTGGGTCCAGCAAGCCTGGGGCTAATTGAGTTTACTGCATGGATGGCTGATTGCATCTGCATCAATCAGCAAGATTGGATCAAGAATGGATGACACTGTTATCCATTCAGTTGACTGCTATAAAGGGAACTGATTTCAACATTCGAAGAGAATTTCCCAGCTCGTCCTTTGACAGAGAACTTCTCCCAGGAGCTCATCGAGGACCCTTCATCAGTCTTTCATCAGAGCCCCTGGCTTGCAGCCTGCCTGCGGGACCTGGACTTGTGTATCCCCACGGTCAAGTGAGAGACTCTTATAAAATCTTATATACTTAACAGATGTCTCGTGTTGATTCTGTTTCCCGAGAGAACCCTTTCTAGAACAGGCATACATAAATATAAAGAAAACATGGCTGGGCCCGGCTAGATAGCTCAGTGGATAAAGAGCGTGCTGGGGTACCACATGGGAGGACCCGGGTTTGGTTCCCGGGGACCTCTCCAAGCGGGCAGATGGCCTTGAGAAAGGCAAGCCGCTGTGGGCGGGGCAGAGCTGCTGTGGGCAAGGCAAAAAGCCACCACGGGCAAGGCGGAGCCCCCACGGGCATGGCAAAGTCACCCATGAAAAAGCGGAGCTGTTGCCTGCTAAGTGCGGAAGCGGCAACCCGCAAAAAACATGGAGGACTGCTGCCCGCAAAACATGGAGTGGAGCCGCCCATGAAAACGGAATGGAGCCACCCACGAACGGAGTGACCCACCTCCGCGGAGGGCCGACTCAGGGCGCCACCGCAAGGACAGGGGGAGACAAGAAGCAAACATAGAAAAACACAGAAGAATGGACACACAGCAAGAGCAAGCAGAAGGGGGGGTGGGAATATGTAATAAATAAAAAAAAAATAAATAAATAAATCTTAAAAAAAAAAAGAAAACATGGCTAATGTAAGTAATTCCTTGACAGTAATAACATTAAATGTTAATGTATTAAACTCACCAGTAAAGAGACACAGATTGGCAGGATGGATAGGGAAATATGACCCTATTTATATGCTGTCTACAAGAAACCCACTTTGGACCCAGGGATACAAGGAGGCTGAAAGTGAATGGTTTGAAAACAATTCTACAAGCAACAATAACCAAAAAAGGGCAGGAGTAGCTATACTAATATTGGACAAAAGAAACTTTAAATGGAAAACTATTGTAAGAGACAAAAACAAACACTATATATTAATTAAGGGGGAAATCTATCAAGAAGAAAGAACAATCATAAACATTTATGCACCTAACCTGGGTATCTCAAAATACAAGAGGCAAACACTGGAAAAACTAAGTGGAGAAATAGATGCCTCTACAATTATAGTTGGGGACTTTAATATACCATTATCACTATTAGACATAATATCTCAGCAGAGAATAAATAAATAAAGACTTTGAATAATACATTAGAGAATCTGGACTTAATAGATATATACAGAACATTACACCCAAATACAGAGTTATATACATTCTTAATGAGTGTACATGGATCATTCTCCAGGATAGACCACATGCTAGGCCACAGAACAACTCTCAATGAATTCAGAAAGATTGAAATTATACAGCATAATTTCTCTGACCACGATGGAATGAAGCTGGAAATCAGTAAGGGACAGAGAACCAGATTAGGCACAAAGATATGGAAGTTGAACAACACACTCTTGGACAAACAGTAGGTCAAGAAGGAAATCACAAAAGAAATTGGTAACTACCTTGAAACAAATGAAAATGAAACACAATGTATCAAAACCTATGGGATTCAGCAAAAGCTGTACTTTAAGGAAAATTCATAGCCATATATGGAAATATTAAAAAAGAAGAAAGAGCTAAAATCAAAGACCTAACTGCACGCCTGGAGGAATTAGAAAAAGAACAACAAACTAACTCCAAAGGAAGTAGAAAGACTGAAATAACAAAGATTAGAGCAGAACTAAATGAAATTGAAAATAAGAAAGCACTAGAGAAAAATAAACAAAACCAAAAGCTGGTTCTCCAAGAAGATCAATAAAATTGACAAACCCTTAGTTAGACTAACAAAGAAAAGAGAGAGAGAGACAATGCAAATACATAAAATAAGAAACAAGGAAGTAGATATCACCACTTACCCCAACAGAAATAAAGAGTATTATAAGAGGATACTTTGAAAAATTATATGCCATCAAGATGGACAATTTAGAAGAAATGGGCAAATTCCTAGAAACACACAAGCAGCCTACATTGATGAAAGAAGAAACCGATGAGCTCAACAGACCAATCACAAGTAATGAGATAGAATTAGTCATCAAAAACCTCTGAACTATGAATAGCCTAGGACCAGATTGCTTCATAGGTTAATTCTACCAAACATTCCAGAAAGAACTAACACCAATCCTGCTTAAACTCTTCCAAAAAGTACAAGTGGAGGGAACATTGCCTAGCTCATTCTGTGATGCCAATATCACCCTCATACCAAAGCCAAACAAAGATGCCACAAGAAAGGAAAACTATAGACCAATCTCTCTAATGAACCTAGCTGCTAAAATCCTCAACAAAATACTTGCTATTCACATTCAACAACACATCAGATGAATTACACACCATGACCAAGTGGGTTTCATCCGTAGTATGCAAGGATGGTTCAACATAAGAAAATCAATTAATATAATACACCACATAAACAGATCGAAAGAAAAAAAAATCAAATGATCATCTCTACAGTTGCAGAAAAAGCATTTGACAAAATACAACACCCTTTTCTGATAAAAACACTACAAAAGATAGGAATAGAATGAAACTATATATATGAAAAACCCACAGCCAACATCATATTCAATGGAGAAATCCTAAAAGCTTTCCCTTTAAGATCAGGAACAAGACAAGGATCCCCACTTTCGCCACTCCTATTTAACATTGTGTTAAATAGTATTTGCTTAAGCACTTAGAGAAGAAAAAGATATAAAAGGCATCCAAATTGGAAAGGAAGAAGTAAAAATTTCACTATTTGCAGATGACATGATCCTATACATAGAAAGCCCTGAGAAATCTACAACAAAGTTTCTAGAGTTTATAAGTGACTTGAGTAAATGCAGATTATAAGAGCAATGTGCAAAAATCAGTAGCATTTCTGTACACCAACAATGTACTATTGGAGGAGGAAATCAAGAAAAAAATCCAATTTACAATAGCAACTAAAAGAATCAAATACCTAGGAAAAAATTTAACAGAAGATGTAAATGACTTTGATGCAGAAAACTACATAACACTGTTAATGGAAATCAAAGAAGACTTAAATAAATGGGAGAATATTCCCTGTTCATGGATAGGAAGACTAAACATCATTAAGATGGCTATCCTACCCAAACTGATCTACAGATTTAATGCAATCCCAATAAATATCACCACAGAATTTTTTTTACTGAATTGGAAAAGCTAACTATGAAATTTATCTGGAAGGGCAAGAGGCCCCAAATAGCCAAAGACATATTGAAAAAGAAAAACAAAATCAGAGGAATCATACTACCTGACTTTAAAACATACTATAAAGCTACAGTGGTCAAAACTGGATGGTATTGGCACAAGAATAGACACACTTACAAATGGAACCGAATTGAGAGTTCTGATACAGACCCTCGCATATACAGTCAACTGATATTCGACAAGGTCACCAAGCCCATTCAACTGGGTGAGAATGGCCTCTTTAACAAATGGTGCTTGGAGAACTGGAAATCCATATCCAAAAGAATGGGAGAGGAAAACCATCTCACACCTTATACAAAAATTAACACAAGATGAATCAAAGATCTAAATATAAGAGCCAAGACCATAAAGACCTTGGAAGATAATGTAGGGAAGCATCTACAGGATCTTGTAATAGGAAATGGTTCCATAAACTTCACACCCAAAGCATGAACAGCAAAAGAAAAAATAGATAAATGGGACCACCTCAAAATTAAAAACTTTTGCACCTCAAAGGAGTTTGTCAAGAAAGTGAAAAGGCAGCCTATTCAATGGGAGAAAATATTTGACAACCATATATTTGATAGGGGCCTAATATCCTGCATATATAAAGAAATCCTAAACCTCGAAAATAAAAAGACAAACAACCCATTTAAAAAATGGGCAAGTGATTTGAATAGATACTTCTCTAAAGAAGAAAATACAAATGGCTAAAAAGCACATGAAAAGATCCTCAACATCACTAGCTATTAGGGAAATGCAAATAGAAACTACAATGAGATATTATCTTATACCCATTAGACTGGCAGCTTTTAAAAAAACAGGACTACAAGTGTTGAAGAGGATGCAGAGGAATGGGAACCCTCATCTACTGCTGGTGGGAATGTAGAATGGTGCAACCATTGTGGAGGACAGTATGGCATTTCCTCAGAAAACTAACTATAGAACTGCCATATGAGCCAGCAATTCCACTGCTGGGTATATACCCAGAAGAATTGAAAGCAAGGTCACAAACAGATATATGCACACCAATGTTCATAGCAGCATTATTCACTATTGCCAAAAGCTGGAATCAACCCAAATGCCCTTCAACAGATGAATGGATAAACATATTATGGTATATACATACAATGGAATATTACTCAGCTGTAAGAAGGAGTACAGTATTAACACACAGGATAACATGGATGAACCTTGAGGACCTATGTTGAGTGAAGCAAGCCAGGCACTGAAGGAGAAATATTATATGACCTCACTGATATGAATTAAGCAAACTGAGCAAACTCACAGAGCTAGAGTCTGGAAGACTGGTTTTCAGGAAATAAAAAGGGAGAAGCTGTGAGCCAATGCACATATGGGCAAAATCTATGATAATGTGGAAGTGAGTAGTTATGCAGTGGAGGGACATGACAGTGGTGCAGTAATACTATTGTGTTAGGCAGTGCAAGTATATCAGGGGGGTAGGGTGTGGAGGGGGTTGGACTGTCCATGGAATGGGGGGGTTGGGGGAGGGAGCAGGTGAACAAAGGGGATTGGTGGGTACATGGTTGAAACTACAATGTTGGGAAGGCTCTTTTGACAATAGGGCAAGGTAAGATTACTGGTTTAGGGCATTGGACGTGGGGGGCATTTAGGACAGGGCACACCAGGGGCAGGCTTATAGGGAGTATGCAAATGTTCATCTTGACATAGTGTATTATATCAGTGGGTGGAGACATAATGAGTGGGAAGGTGCTGGACTCCCATCCTGGGGAGGCCCGCTATGTTCTCAAATAGAGGGGCAGGAATCTCTCGAGAACATGGCAGTGCCCAATAGGGGAGGACAGACCAGTGTGTCAAGTCCTCAGTGTTGTTGCAAGTAATTATGAGTCTGGTCCTGCAAAGAGTGAAGCCTGGTAGTTGCTGTGGGTCCCGGGGGGAAGGGAATGTAGGAATAGAATAGCTGGAACAGGCGGCATCCTGATGGCAATAGAAGTGTTCTACGTGATCTTGCTACAATGAATACAGGTCATGTTAAGTTTCATCAAAATTTATAAAAGTGTATGGTCCAAAATGTAAATCATAATGTCAACCACTGACCATGGTTGGTAGATATGTTTCAATTATTTGTATATCAGTTGTAACAAATGTACCATCCACATATAAAATGTTATTACTAGGGGAAGGGGGAAAGGGGGAGGATGTTGAATATATGGGGTCCCCTATATTCTGTACATGACTTTGCTGTGACCTAAAATTTCTTTGAAAACAAAATGAAAGAGTAAGACATTGGGGGAATAAATAAAAGAAAATGTCACTGTACATAAAGGAAAACAGATCTTACAGTGATGAAAGGCAAAATGTCAAAAAAATTCTTTTATATTTTTTCATTATTTTTTATTATCCTAATTTAAAAAAATGTATTTTATTTCCCATTTTAAAAACTATCATTATTATTTCATTTTCTTATTAGTTGTATTTGGCAATTTTATTGGCTTCATTTTTGAAGAAGTTTTGGATCACAGGAGGGCTACAACTGTGGCAGAGGAGGGCAATTTATGTGGGGCGTCAATGAGGAGAGATACATGGGAGGAGGTTCACCTAAACATATATATAAGGCATATAAATGTGTGAAAATATTCATGGGGCATTATCACGGTGGGTGGATATTCACACAGTAACCAAAAGAATATTGAATTCCCATCCTGGGGAGTTCTACCACATTCTCTGATGGAACAGCAAGAATTCCCCAAGTACAGAGGCAATAGCTAGTGAAGGAGGATGGTCCATTGACAGGCCCTTGATATTGATGACTGTGCTTATGAATGTTTACCCTTGAAATTGAAACTTAGCCTAGTATTATAGAGTACCTAAGCATTACTTCCTAAGAACCTCCTTGTTCTTCAAATGTGGCCTCTCTCCAGCCCGAACTCAGCAAATAAATGCAATAACTCCTGCCCAGTATGAGACATGACTCCCAGGGATAAGCCTCTCTGGCACCGAGGGATTACTACTAAGCACCAACTAGCCATGCAATTGGATAAAGACCTTGACCAAAAGGGGGGAAACATAAAGACAAATGAGTTTATATGGCTAAGAGATTTCAAAGTGAGTTGGGAGTTCATTCCAGAGATTATGCTTATGCACATCTCAGCAGGATCTCATTGACTGCCAAATTAGACACTACCCCAAATAGTGGGGCTCCTGAGGGCTCTAGAGACACCCAGGTACTATGGTCAGGGCAGATAGCTCATGAGTTTGGTGCCTTTCCAGGAGGCCCTACTTTGGGGTTTGTGCTCCCCAGTGTGACAGAATTGGCCTCAGTTGTGGTTTCCCTACACATGGCTCTTTGGTCCTTTCTATTTGAACTTATAATCAGTGCTGGAGTTGGTAAGTCTATGTCCAAGAGACTTGAATCTTTGGACTGTCCATGTGCCACCTGGTCCCTGAGACTCAATGGAGTTGCAATACCTACTCTCCAGTTCATTGGACTCACCCAGGACAACTAACAAGGAGGTGATGATGGACAACAACCATACCAAGGAACCGAGAGAGTCTACAACTGGAAGCAAGAAAGTCCCATCCATTGGCCTTATGGGACTGAAGTCCCCTCTCAAATTAGAGGTGGAGTGGGTATCACCTTCCCAGAATCATCAGGATTGGGGAATGAACTATGGACTAGAGTCGACTTAATGGTATTCTACTATAAACTTATTGTGATTCTAGCAATGGAAGAACTTATATCATTGATGTGGAGGCAGTGGCCACTGGAGGTTCTGAGGCCAGAGAGAGGGAAAATAGGTATAATATGGGGGCATTTTCGGGACTTGGGCATTGTCCTGAATGACATTGCAATGACAGATACAAGCCATTATATATCTTACCATCACCTACAGAATTGTGTGGGAGAGAGTGTAAACTACAAGGTAAACTATAGTACATGCTTAGTGGTAATGCTCCAAAATGTGTACATCAATTATAATGAATGTACCACACTAGTGAAGGATGTTGTTTTGTTAATGGGGGTAATTGTGGGCAGTATGGGGAGCACGGTATATTGGAATCCTCTATATCTTTTATGTAACATTTATGTAATCTAAATATCTTTTTAAAAAATTAATTAAAAAATAACAAAATAAAAAAAGATACTATGAGAGTGGGAGCAGATGTGGCTCAAGTGGCTAAGCACCTCCTTTCCACATGGGAGGTCCTCAGTTTGGTTCCCCATGCCTTCTAAATGCAAAAACAACAAAGAAACATGAAAAAACCAAGTCAGGGAGCTGAAGTGGCTCAGTGGTTAAGTGCTGGCTTCCCACATAAAAAGTCCTGGGGTTTAATCTCTGGCCCCAGTATGTAAAAAAATAAATAAATAAAAGGATACTTGAGTGTAATAAGAAGGGGTAGTAGCTCAAACAATGTTGTAGAATCATTACAACATATGTTGTAGAATCATACCCACACAGCACCAGCTCCACTGACTTCATGTTTGATAAGTGACCCTGCATGACAGGTCTATGTCTGTACATGTCAGAATTTTTAAAACTAAATGGTCAGAATTTTTGGCAACACACTAAATACTAAATGTTCCTAAACAAGGTTTTGATGAGGACAACACAATCACTAGTACAATTGGAGAACCTCCCAATGACCATAAAAGTATCCACATAAATATACACACTGTTCGTGTGGTTACTCTCCAAATATGTGTCATGTTTGAGGAGACCATGTCACTGCCCTGACTCCACTCTTTTATTAATGCACAGAGTAATGTTCACATGTGTATATAGAAAATGCAGGATGCTAATCTGGCATTTGCCTGACCATACACTACACCCCTTACCCTCAGCTTGTCATAAGAAATACTTGAATCACTCAGCTCAGCATTCAGCTTGGCAGTCATAGTCATAAAATTATGGCTTCTCATTTGTAAGAAAGCTAGTGTATACAGTGATAAAAATTTAGCAGTGTGTCTATAAGGGTGTGTGGTACCCAGGAAATAACCAAACACTGACTAATAATCTCTACTTTATAGAGCTTTCCATAGCACTATGGCTAAGAGAAGATGTGAGGAGAGAAAGAACAACCTGCTTTAAAAACTATTCCTTTGCTCAAGTATGTTTGATATGTTAATAGAAAATTTTAAAGGAATTTTGAAATCTCCATGAAAATATAGCTATAATGAGGCCCTGCACTCAGTGAATTTTAGTTAACCCAGCCTGAAGAGAAGTTTAAAAAATGCAAATCAAAGGAGTCAGGATCCATGAAAAAGCCAATGGCTAAAAAGAGCCCTATGATTAATACGGCATGGTCAAGACCAACTCCTCTTCTCAGGCTGTAGTGGGATGCAGGTGGTAAATGAACATGGAATTTATACCCAAATTCCTCAAATTCAACAACATAATACGCTCCAGGCCAGGGAAATATGGCCACTTCCTCTCACTGCTCATTGGCCAGGACCAGTCACATGGCCTCACTGAGGAAGAAGAGAGCCAGGAAGTGTAGCTCTGCAGTGCTCTTGAGGGTGGGGAGCCAGCAAGAAGGACTTCCTCCCCTCCTTTAAGTCTTTGGTCAAAGGCATCTTCTCAAGGAGGCCCACCCTGACCCCTTCATTTTACATCACAGTCTCCTACCTGGGCATACCTGATTCTCCTTACCCTGCTTCTTCAAAATCAGTTTATAGATCACTGTTTAACATACTCTCTACTTTAATCAACTACAATATTTATTGCCTGTCTCTGCCTAGTAGAATGTATGCTCCACTGCATCAGCATTTTTTTTCTCTTTTGATAGCTGCTATATCCCCAGCACCTAAAACCAATACAAACTAGATGCTTACTAAATTTTTGTTGACTTGGAATGAATTCCAAGTGCAACCCCTAATATTATCAATTACCTTTATCTCTAGTTCTTCCTCAAATGATGGGCTTATCTTTTCCTCAGACTAATCCCTGATGCAACTTTTGCTCAGCCAACAAATATTAAATTATTGCTAAATGATTCATTTTTTTTTAAAAAAATGATCAAGTTAAAATTTTCTCTTCCTCTTAATATAAGAGTCTCTGTCGTTCCTGGGCAGGTTTTCCTCTGTCTATCCTAGAACCTTTGACAAGGGTCCAAATGCAGTGAAAAGGGTCAGACACAGATCAAACGAATATCTGGGTATTAAAGGGTATGTCACGGAACCACAGAGAATCAGATTTCAAAAGGACCTAGGAGACTTTTATGTACAACATTCTAGCTTCTGACAGAAGTTTCCAGCGATGAAGTTTTTTAACTCTCCAAGATGGTCCATTGACTTGTTGAACCATACTAAGAATGAGAAAACTCCTCTTTACATTTAACAGAAATTTGCTTCACTCTAAATTGTATGCACCGGTCTGTGTTTGACTCTGTGGAGCACATCAGGAAAAGTCTAATTTCTCTTCCCCATGATAGCTCTTCAAATGATTGAAGACAGTTGTTGTAGCCTCACTCCAATTTCTAATCCAGCCTCAATAATTCCAACCCTTTAACTGTTGCTCATAGAATCTGGAAGCTGAGTGAAGAGAACTGGTTTTTCTGTAGACTTTCTTTTTTATTAAGTCTAAAATTATTTCAAAAGAAAAAGTTAAAAAAAATCACAACTTTTTCCAGGATCAAGCATTCTTTTTCTTTTTTT
>PVKH010026763.1:0-13147 GCA_004027955.1 Chaetophractus vellerosus
TTCCAAAAATACCCCTTACCCATTTATAAAACCTTTCCAACATTTTGGTAATTGGAAAAGACACTTCCCCACTCCTCGGTACCAATTCTGTTTTGGTCAGCCACAGGAGTACCTTTTGAAATATACCAAAGATTGGTCGGTCTGTATAAAGGGTATTTATTTGGGGTAGAAGCTTACAGTTACCAGGCCACAAAGCATAAATTTCTTCCCATACCAAAGTCCATGTCCTGGAGCAAGATGGCTGCCGACGTCTCCAGGGTTCATGCTTCCGGGTTCCTTTGTTCCCGGGGCTGCGTTTCTCTCCAGGCTTAGCTTCTGTTTCCTTCACGAGTTCAGCTGAAGACTATGAGACTCTCTGTGTTGCGTATCTCCACAAGGCCAGCTGTAGCCTATCCAGCGATCGGCTCACTCCAACATCAGAACTGCTTTTCAAATCTCCTTCTCCAAATCTCCTCTCTGCTTCTCTCCAATCTCTGCTTCTACTTCAGACCACCCCCACTGAGGGGTGGGGCTCAACGTCTCACTGACGTGGCAATTAATGCCCTACTCATAACTTAATCATGCCCAGATGAACAGATGAGCTTACAAACATAATCTAATTTATATTTTTGGAATTCATAATTAATTCAAACTCAAACCATTACAGTTATCATAATTTTCAACATCATAATTTACATTATTATTTTACATTTTTCATTTCAAAGTATAAAATGAATAAGTTCTGTTTATTGATATTTGTTATTTTAGCATATTTAGTACCTTTACACCATACCTTCCTTTACCACATTAACCATGGTTCCTTAATTTTTAAACTATTTATAATGGTTGCTTTTATTAGTGTGTGTTTGCTTATGGGTTATATATACCATTAGTGTGAAAATTAGACCTTTTAGATAATATAATGTGGTCATTCTGTGCAATGATAATTTTATCTCCTTTTGGTGTTTGATGAAGTTGTTTGTTTTCTTGCTAATTACTTTGTGACTTGACTAAACAAACTCATTGAAATCTATTTCTCTGTAGTATATAGCCTCTATATCATTTTTTCAGAGTGTGCAACATTGAGCATGCACAATTCTCTCTAATGCTCCTTACCATGAAGTAACTGTGATAATACCTCTTTTCTTCTCTGCCTATATGAGTATCATCCCCACAGGTTCAGCTTCACTAATTGTTCATGATTTTCTGTATTGTTTTTGGCAGTGATTTAGGACATAAATCATTCCCCAGTCTGATCGAATTAGTATCAGGCTCCCTTGCTGGAATATATTTTGAGGGCAGTGTTTGTGGTTTTCTTTGACCAAAGCAGATCTCTTTTTAGCAGTCTCTTCTTTTCATCTTTGCTAAATTTCTGGCTCTTGTACTGTTATAAGTGTGGATAACACTGACATACTAGGTTCTTCAATTGTTAACCACAATATCTAATTGATAACCATAATACATTCATTCTTATCAACATCAACTTTAAGCTTGAATTTCCTTATGCTCTGAATATGGAGTATGCACTCCTTTTGAAGAGCTCAAAACTCTTTGTTTTTGCTGACTGCCTATCCTCCAGGTCAAAAGTTTGCTCCACCTAACTAGAGGTGAGAGTGGAGATGGCAGGCATTTGCTTTTAAAGTGCAACACTGCACTATGAAATTGGTAGTGAGAGCAGTGGTAAGATATTTTCATCACAGTTTGCATCTGCCATTATGAAATATTCAACCTACTAGTAAGGAAGACAAAAAGGGTATAGTAAGTATAAGCTGATATAACCTCTATAGAATGTAATTTGACAATTTCTGAAAAAAAAAACTTTATATATTGGCCCTAGAAACTCTACTTCTAGGAAGTTCTCCCACAGATTTATTTGTAAAAGTAAGCAAGGATTGCAAGGCTGTGCAGAATTACTTATAATGAAAAAAAACATGTATTAATAAAGGGCTTGTAAAATCAATTATAGTATATCCATACAACAAAACACCACACAGCTATACCAAGGGTTAGCAAAGTACAGGCTATGGGCCAAATTCTCCCACACGTTTTTGTGAATAAAGTATTATTGGAACACAACCACTCAGTTGACTATGGCTGCTTTCTCACTATAACAGAAGAGCTGAGTAGTTGTAATGACAGAGACCAGATGACCCATGAAGCCTAAAATATTTACTGTTTAGCCCTTTATCTAAATGTTTGCTCACTCTTCACCTAGACCTTTGCCTGTTTATATGAAAAAAAGTTGCTAAGAACTATACCTAAACAGCAATTTTTAATATTCTTGTACCAATGTCAAAGATGGTCTTTTATTTTTACCAGTTTACCTATTTTTTACTTACTAAGGAAGTTTGGATTTAGAATGACACCATTGTTAAAAATTACCCCTATTCTTTTCTAGAAATTTTACAGACTGGCACTGTAAAGGGTACAATGATACTCTATGGTTTTTGGAGATAACACACACAGGGTCCCTTGTGTTGTCTAGAAAACTTGAAGATTTACTGATATTTCAAATGTGTTCACAATTGTTTTCACTGAGATGGCCAACAGGATGCCCTTTACCAGCTCAAAAATCATTGGGAAATTGAGTGTAGCGGGGATGATTGGCTTGTTGATCTGAAAGGGATTAAGTTGACCCTGGGGAAGGTCATGCTCATGACTGAGAGGTACATGAAGGCAGGAACCCGACACCAAGCAATTGTGGAGCAGAAAGTGCCAACTTATCACTTCCTGTGCATAAGAAGTCAGAAAGTCTGGTTCACATGCACTAAGGGCTCTCTGCAGTGGGTAGTTATTTCAATTGGAGTAATATGAACAAGCTGAAACCATGGAGCTTCTGGATAGCCATAGACAGAGTATTACATTTAATGAATGAAATATTAATTTCAACATAAAAATCAAGGTCAGGACTAAAGCAAAAATAAGAAAATATAAATTGTACGATCTCTGTATTCAATGGGCATTATACAGTAATTAATTATAGGGGTTTGGGAATTATTTTTGGACTATGAAAAACATTCAAAAATGTACTGAGGTGATGAATGCCACAACTCTGTGATGAAACTAAGAGCCATTGAATGTACACTTTGGATGGACTGTACAGGGCATGGGGCTGTATAACACATTGAACGATGTGGTAGATAATGGAGAGAATGACTGCATTCTCTCATGAACTATAACAAAAGTACTACAAATACTTGGTGTTATTAATAGGGGGATATATGGAAATATATACCAAATGTAAGCTATAGACCATAGTTTTTAGGAATATTTTGATGATGTTCTTTCATGATCTAAAACAAATATTCCACAACAATTCAAGGTGTTGGTGCAAGGGTGGTATATGTGAATTCTGCATTTTATGCATGACTGTTTTGTAAGCTCACAACTTCTCAAATAAAAATATATATATATTAAAAAAAGGAGTCCAGTATCTCTGCTCTTCCCAAGGGAGAGCTTTCACCTTATGAGTCAAAGGAAAAAAACCCTGGTGTCTCAGCTGTCCTGTCCTGGAATAGAGTTTCTGCATCATGGCAGCAAGGTGGGATGGGAAATGCTGTTGACCTACCCTAACTGTGGAAATCAATTGCTGTAACTTGGGTTCTGGAGGTGAGGGAGCCTCGTATTCTTGACCACAAAAGCCTGGAGTAGAGAATTTTCAAAGAATGGTCAGGTTGGGGAAGGAGAGTGTAGGTTTTCATTAGCATGCTCTAATATTGTGCTGTTCTTAATGACATTTATGACATTTTATTGAATAAATATTTCTCTGTTTGCTTATATCCATCAGAAAAAGTTTCAGACTCTTTAAATATTTAAATATTTCTACAATATCAGTTTTTAAATAAGATCTTTATTAGCTAAAGAACAGATTTTACTTTTCATTTTTCTAAAACACTAAAATAGCAAACAGCATAGTAATTAAGCACACAGTAGAAACTGATATATATGCAATCAATAATCTCAAAAATGTTTTCTAATCCATACTTTGGGATTCTTTAAAGATTTATATACAAGGGTGACTCTTAATTGACCTTTATTAAAGTTATCAAAAAATATCTTAGTGAAAAGATATCTTAAACCCTAGAAAGTGGGAACTTTCTATAATGGAAATACTTGAATTGTCTCTCTGTAACGAGCTTCAATAAATATTTTCAAGTTCATTTTCTTTTATGGTAACGTTGCTATGGTTCCTAATTGGAAAAAGATCATTCTAAAGTTTAATATTTCAACTTTCACCACAGGGCCACTTTTTGAAATTTCATTTCAAGTGGATGGAAAGAGATATGAGGAAATAAATCACAAATTTCCTGTAGACCAAAATTATTTTACAAAATGCAGCAATAGGAGCATCTTCCCATGAACTCAGCAAGGCTCATGGCAGGAAGAGGGTGGTTTTACAAATCTACACCTCCATTTGATGAAGAACAATCTGGACAGGAGCCTTTTAGAATGAGGAAAGAAGATATGTGAAAATTTTTATTTAAAACAGGGTCCAAATCTGATATTTAAATAGTGTATGTCAGGATGCTTCTGAATTACTTTATTAATTCTGAATTTTTCAACTTCAAATTAAAACAAACTCAAAAATTTCCCTCCTAGATCACCCAGTTTGTGGAATTTAGATTGCACTTACTCTAATTTTGTTCAGTCCTACAAACCAAAGCAAGAATTTAATGGCCATATTTTTTGCATCTAGACTTAATGTGAAATAAATAATTCTAAGGCCATCTTTAAACTTAATCTCACTCTTTTCATTATTCTTCCTGAGCCTTAAAAGTGGCATAAAAGATTTGTTAATTCAGGAGCTGCTGGACCCAGTAATCCCAGTAACATCTGCAGATCATCGGATGCAATTTGTACACTTGTTTGCTCTGAAACATGAGCTTTAAAGAGTCAAAGAAAACATATTTTGTCTCATCAATCAGTAGTTCTCCAGGACATGCATACGGTGTTTCAGAAAGATGGAATGAAGGACAGCCTGTTTGGACTCTGAGCCTATCCCCTTGAGGAAAACACTTGGAATTTTATCTGCAGAAGTTCCCATTTCTAACTGCAGCAAATTCAATTTTTCCCTTGGCAGGGTAATTATGACAGCCAGGAATATGGACTTCTGATGTGGTTGGTGGCATTAGGCTCTTTTCCCAGCCAGGACCCTAACAGAGCTTTGCCTAATTGAGGAAAACCCTCAACAAAGCACTATTCTGCCAGAGTACAGGGCAGATTCACTGAAGCTGGAATTCTTTTAGCACCTTGCTGCCATTGAGAAGCATGAGGTCAATCTCACTCAAATGATTTTTCATTTCCAATGATGAGTCCACATTTTATGAATTTCCATTTACATATAATGTAGACTTACTTAACCAGGAAGGCATATATGAAAACATAGGGCACTCCTTCCGTGTTCTTTGATTAGGGCCCCAGAAGTGTGTGTCTGTGTCATCTCCTCCCCCTGTCATCCCTGTGGGCAGGCGGCTGCTGAGGGACCCTCTTCCATGCCTCATATTTTGTATTCTTTGATGCAGGGAGCCTGAGGACACACCTCTGTCACAGCCAGAGTAAGGGATTCAGCAGATGTATACATGAACCTGCAGGCAGATGTTGGTCATCATGGAAGCCATGGAGTAGAGGCAAGGGAATTTGATTCACAACTGCCAGGCCAGGTCAAAGAAGATGGACAGCTTGTGGGTCAACCCCTTGCAGAATACTTCCCAGGATCTGAATGGAACAAAATCCTCTTCAGAAAGATAGACCCTAAATTGAAAAAATATAGTAGACATGTTGTCCTAAATGAAAAGATTATGGAATGTGATTAAGCACTAGTACATGTTTAACACCAGTGTCTGCAGGTAATCATTCTTAAGCAGGGCTGAATATATATATACATTTGATTCACCTAGCAGTCGACTAAAATAATGATCGAAGTTCAACACATCTCTCCTTGGGACTTAACATTTTCTGCTTTTTTTATAGATAAATAAAATTCAAAGAGACTATCTAGCTCACTCTTTTGAGATCATATTGATTTGATGTGGATGATATCTAATTATTTCATAGAATTAACTCCAAAATGAATTTTTGATTGCCTGCTATTCATATTTCAAGCTAAAGTACACAATCAACTGCTAAATTTCATATGAAATCTATCCTGTTAATTGATGTGATGAGTTACCAGAAAAAATAAACACAATCTCTGCATGATGAAGTGATAAAAAATACTTACATGCCAAAATTAATATTAATATTCACACATAAATAGAAAAGTTGAAAACATAGTTTTAAAATGGGGAAATATGTATTTAATATGGTTATAATCTTCAATAAAATGCAAATTTAAATGTATTTTAACACTTTACTATAAAGTGTTAACAAAGAAGAAAGCAAGACAAATATTCTTATACATACAATAAATATGAAATTTTGTCCTTTCTAGATATGGTAGGGACCTTATTAGTTTCCTAAGGCTGGTCTAATAAACTAACACAGACTGGGTTGCTTAATACCCCAGGAATTTACTGAAGGCTTAGTACACATTCCTGGATACTTGAGCTCCATTATCAAGATTTTGACAGAGCTATGCATTCACTGAAGTCTGTAAGGTTCTAGCAGTGGCATTTCATGGTATAACTCAAAGCTCAATTATCTGCCTCTGGTATGTGGCTTCTCTGCCTGTATCCAAATTTACTCTCTTTTTAAGGATGCCAGTCATATTGGCCACCATTTCCAGTTTATCACAAAATTACTAATAATAATTTAAAAGTTTGTAGTTTTAAAAGTTTGATGAGGACTAGGGGTCATATATATATTTGTTAATTATAATTTTTAAGTACTTAGATTACATAAATGTTATGTATATTTTAAGGGACAAACTTAGAATTGTGAAAATGGAATGGTAAATGACTATACAAACCACCTTGGTTTGCTTGAGCTTCCATTTTATTCAGGGGAACTATGAAGAAGAAAAGGAAGCCAACTGACCTAAGCTGACATACCAATGATGCTTTGCAATAGTGACAAAGAACCTTGTCCCTGTGAGGAAAAAAAAACTGTAGCAAACAAGTTAAGGCTAGCAACAGAGGGTCTGCTGACAATCAACAGAGGTCTAAGATCTTTCACAAATATCCTATTTCTTTGTTTGCTGAGTAATCAACTTCTATCCAAGGACAGTCCACCCATTTTAGCCCATGCACTCCCCATTACTCTAAACCCCATCTTAAACAGCCATATAAATTGCTTCCATAGCTTAGCCTTTCCATCAAGAATCCCTTTTTGGTGCTGCTCTGCATGCGTACTGCTCTTGCACAATAAAACTTCCTTCTTGCTTTACAGAAGGTCTATATGTTATTTCTTTCATTAATAGAATCATGTATATATTCACACTGAGCAGTTAAACTTCATGAATTATTCCTCATGAAATAGTGGAACTATAATTATAAAAGACACAGTTAACTCAGTGTTCATAGAGTCCTTGCTAACAATAGACATGGACAAAAATTGGACAATTGAGGAGGGTGTTGAATGGTTGGAAGCTCTTTCTGGAAGAGTAACGGGTCTACTCGCTGCACAGTTTTGCAATATTTGGGGATATTTTCCATTATAAATTTCTATTTGTATGTGGCAATTGTCAGTTATAAATATTGATTCAGTGTGCTTTAAAATGATTTGAAGGGCTAACCAAAGTCTGCAACAAGAAAAACTTATTCCTTGAAAGGGAAATTTTGGCCCCCTGATTTGCTATATGGCTTAAATTATAAAAATTCCCAGGAAAAAATAATGAGCATCCTGAATTTATATTGCACTCATTTCTTCACCAGTAATTGTGGTGAGGAAGAGTAAATGTTTGGCTGGGTGCTATATCCTATTTCTGTGTTTCACTCTGGGTTAGGTTTCTGTTAAGGACAGGTTTGCCAAAATCCCACATAGAAAGGAAGAAGAGTCAGTTTCTGAATTAGTAGAGGTAAGCATAGCAGAGATATAGCAACAAAGTATCATATATTCAAATGTACCCAATTAGTCTTTTTCATTGCACTGTGTAGAGGACCCAGATATCCTCTTGGGTGGGTTAAAAATTTGTCTATGGGTGATAGAAAGAAGAAAAGAAAATCTTTAACCCACATCAGTTGATGAAATTTAGGGTTATAGTTACTTGAATTATATTATAGTTTTAAAATACTGAATATACTGTGAATGTGACAAAAGAGAAATAAAGGGGTTGAAGATGATGTTAGGATGCAAATAAAGAATTTTTGCTGGAACACTTTTTATACATATTTTGATTTATTTTAGCTCATAAATATTAAACATCCCCTCCTATCTTATTAAAGGATCATTGCTCCATAAAATTCCCATAAGTCCTATTATTATGCAATTAATAAGCCATTAGATATGTTTGTTAAAATATCTAAGCAGAACTAGACAATATGAAATGTTAGAGCAATATCATAAAGCTTTAAAATTAGAAACAGTTGGTATTGTTGAACAGCATTTCTATGATTGTTTCTTTTCTTGTGAGCCAGTTCTACATGTGAATTTAATATCTTGCTATTCTACTTTGAAAATGACAGACAATTTATTGATTATTAAATATATGCTCCGAAACTAAGTAGATGGGTATTTAGACATAGAAATTGCATACCTTAGAGCTGTGTGAAGATGGAATTGTATGTTAAATTTAAAAGGCAAAACTGACCACTGTGAAAAAAAATGGAATTATAAAACAAATAATGAGGAGTGATGATAATTCCTTATAGACAAAATTGAAAAATGAATGTTGCGTAAATTCAGCTATATAATAGATGATAACAACATTAAATTTTTTCATTAATAATAAATGAAAGAAAATCACTCAAATGTATATGAAAATATGAAGACTAGAATTAATATATGGATATTTCATTATGAAATGAGTCGCAAAGAAAAAGTTTAAAATCATTACACAGAATAACGGGCTTCATTACCAGTGGTAGGTAAAAACATGAGTAAATGTTTGTTAAAATTCGAATGAGGCCCCTCTTTCAATTACAAAATTAATAAATAAAGAACATTATAATTATTATATTGTATATTTTAATTTCATTGTAAACTGGACTTACAAAAAAATAGTTTCACATAAGGACACATACTTATGCACATATATCTATCATGTGTAAATATACATGAATCATAAAATTTAATTGGGAAATATACATCAATAAAACAATGATATTTTTGGATACTTTATTTTCACTTTTGAATATTTATCAGGAAAAAATTCCATAGAAATGGGGAATATTATTTATATATACATATATATACATGTGCATATATACATGAATATCTGTTTGAATCTATATAAATGTAGGCATATATATATGATTTATATGAACATGTGTACATGTATGGTTATATAAATATAATAACTAGAAAGGACTTAAAAAATGAAGTAGATGATATTTTTTATAGCTTAATATATTTGATTAGGCCAAATTGCTGTAGTTCATTATTTATATATTATTAAGCAAGATAAAAATATATGTGCTTCTAACAATTAGTAAAACAGTATGATATCATATCTAAAATAATGTGTTGAAAACAGAAGAAAAATCTGTTTTGGGCCATATTCAGAATTAAATGTTACCTTAAGAGTTAGAAACTTATGTTATGAGAAATATATTACTAATATATATTTTAAATTGTTACAATTTTTTAATACTGCTCTTTTAGGAGAATAAGTGTAAAATGCAGCATAGTGTCAATATCGCCTTGGTCGTGCTTATTTTCGATGTCTAATATCACAAGACATTTATGTAGCCTATTGTATGCTAGCACCTGCAAATTTTGGATATCTTCTGATCCAGAGCATACTGTTTAATATTTCTTTGAAGTACAAATGAGGCTCAACAGCAAGGAGTAGTCTGGTTTAATATCCTTTTACCAACAGTGAATTGAAGGAATTTTGTCCATGAATTGTCTCCAGAAAAGTAGTAGTTGGGTTATTGCATCTTGTATATCAGTTATAGTGATACCATTCTGTATATGACATACATCCTCTCATGTATTTTTCTCAATAGCTATCATTTTTTAAAGCAACTCTATCTTAATAGAACTTTTCTGAGGGCTCCAGTTACCTCTGTGTTTCAAAGACTGTAGATGAGGGGGTTGAGCATGGGGGTGACAATAGTGTAGAAAATTACCACTACTTCATCCTGCTCTGCAGTATGATAGGGTTTAGGTAGAAAGTATTTGGAGATGGCTGTTCCATAGAAGAGAGACACCACGATCATATTTGAAGAACAGGTTGCCAAAGCCTTTCTCGTCCCAAGGTTTGCTCCTAATCTCAAAACACTAGAGAATATCAGCCCATATGAAGCCATGATAGCAGATATTGGATTGAGGAAGAACACAACCTCACTGATATAAAGCCCATTTTCATACAGAGATGTATCAGCACAAACAAATTTCAGGAGAGCTGAGATTTCATAAAAGAAATGATGAATTTCCCAAAAGGCACAGTAAGGGAGATTCAGAGTATATATGACATGGATCAAGACATTGAGCAGTGAGCCCAGCCAGGTATGAGCCACCATGGAGTCACAGATGGTGGGGAGCATGAGAACTGAGTAATGGAGAGGATGGCATATAGGCACATAGCAGTCATAAGCCATGACTGATAGAAGGCACTCTGTTCCTAAAAGTGTAGTGAAGGGGATGAGCTGTATTCTGCAGTTAATAAAGGATATGGTATTCTTCCAAGACAGGAAATCAATGGCTATCTTGGGGACAATGGTGGAGCTATGCAAGAGGTCCATGATGGAAAGCTGACTGAGAAGGAAGTACATAGGGAAATGGAGTCAAGATTCCAACCAAATAAGAATAATCATCATCATATTTCCAACAAGTGTCACAATAAACATCAAGAAGATGAGAGAGAAGAGGAGATTGGGGACTTGAATGTGGTTAAATAGCCCCAGGAGAACAAAGTCAGTTCCAGTGGTCTGATTAGTCCATCTCCCCATCCTCTTCTTCCTAATTCATCATCCTGGATAGATTAGACAAAAATCTTTAGTTCAACCACAAATTGGTCCCAGTCTACTTTTACAATCTGTCAACTTCATTCTCTTATGTAGTCATACAATTATATATATTATAAAGTGTGTCAACTATATTCAACTCTATCTCTTTTCCACTAATTCCTCATTTATAATGAAATTGATTTAAAATAGTTTAAAGCAAATACCAAGATACTGCATTTTCTGTATTTTAATTAAATATATTTTTACTCCTTGAAATTTTGATATTTCAATTTTATAATCTAATTAGATGTTGATTAAAACATAAAATATACTTCTGTATATAATTTTTATCTACCATCTATCTAACATCCATCTATATACTTATCCCTTCATTATCTCTCTGTGAAACTACCTGTATCTATCTATGTACCTATCAATTTGCCAATTTATATTTTATCTCTTTATATGGATTTATTTAACACAGATACTTAAAATGTTCTCTGATTTTGCTTAGTCCTGATTATCATGAGCTAGAAACTGCATAAATGAGATAGTAGCCAAAATAAATTTTCAATAAACCCATGTGAAATGTGTTAGTTGTTTTACATATCGCATTTTAACATTATAACAAATCTGTAAAGGATAACATTTCTTGTTTTCAAAGGCAAGTATGATTTTCAGAGAGATCAAGTAATTTTGAATATTTAAACAGCAGTTAAAGGACCAGAAGAATAATCACATCTTAATGTTTCCTGATTCCTGTACTTTTTCTTCAACATTTTATCTAATATTACCTCTAAAAGAGAAATCATAAGACTTCTTTACTTTGTAATCAAGATACATTAATTTGTATGTTTTTAAATTTTTTTAGATTTATTTTTATTTATTATACATCTCCCCCCCCTTTTGCTTGTTCTTGCTGTGTTCATTTTTTCTCTGAGTTCCTCAGTGTCTGCTTGTCTCCCCCTGCTGGGGTGACCTGCTGAGTCAGCTCACTGGTACAGTGGCCCACCTGCTCATGGGGGCTCGCCCTTGCTTGTGGGGGCTTACTTATGCCCATGGGGGCTTGCCTTTTTGCCATCCTGAGGGGGCTTGCCTTCTCAAGGCAGTATGCCCATTTGAGGAGACCTGGGGGCTGAACCCAGGGACTCACATGTGGTAAACCGGCACCCTACCAACTGGGTTATACAGACAGTCCATGTTTTTTAAAATTTGACAGCTGAAAATGCAAGAACATCAAAAGTGAACAAGAGGAAAGACTGTATCAAAGCAGATGTCTCCTGTGTGAGATTCAGCAATTTGAATCCACAATCTCAAAAGAATATTGATGATATGACAAACTATAAAAAACAATGGAAACAAAACAAACAGAAGCAAAAACTGCTACCAGTGATATGATTTGGACAGAGGGCTTGGTGATGTGTTTCATCCATGCCTAATCCAATAGAACTCTGTGTGAAGGGGAAAAATAGTACCTAGTTCAAGGAGGAATAATCTAGTCTGAATGGGGGTAAATGGAGAGAACCTAAATTGACTTATATGCTGGTTTGTGTATACTGTCTCAGCTATTAGATTGGTTGTTATCTAACATTACTTTTAGTTGTGCTGCAGAATAATGGCTATTAATGTGGAATGAATTAACTATTCTCATTTTTCCTATTATTCAATTGATTTTTTGGGTTAAAAGTAAATTTTATTTTCTTTTCAGAAATATTAATATAGGCTAACTTACCTTTTATATTTTTCCTCACCATATCACCAGAAACATATATATATATATATATATATATATATATATATATATAAAGGAAAGAGTTGCACAGAAAGTACTCATTGAGATTCACTGTCTGTTTTGGACAGCCTCAGGAGTGCCTTTTGAATATACCAAAGATTGGTCAGTCTTTATAAAGGGTATTTATTTGGGGTAGAAGCTTACAGTTACCAGGCCACAAAGCATAAATTTCTTCCCATACCAAAGTCCACGTGTTGGAGCAAGATGGCTGCTGACGTCTCCAGGGTTCAGGCTTCCGGATTCCTTTGTTCCCAGGGCTGCATTTCTCTCCGGGCTTAGCTTCTGTTTTCTCCACGAGTTCAGCTGTAGACCATGAGGCTCTCTATGCTTTGTGTCTCTCCACAAGGCCAGCTGTAGACTATCGGGCAAATGGCTCACTCCAGCATCA
>PVKH010026765.1:0-13146 GCA_004027955.1 Chaetophractus vellerosus
AACCTTAAGAGGAAAAGGAAGGCTGTACCTTCACAGAGACTAGTGGCCATCTTGTTTCAACAAGTGGCAACAGACATTGTTGAGGGAAGCAATTTTTACTTTATAGCCTTATGACTGTAAGTTTTTCTCCCAAATAAATATCCTTCATAAAAGCCATCTGATTTCTGGTACTTTGCATCAGCACCACTTTAGCTGACTAATACAGATTTTGATATCCAGAGATTGGGGTTGTACTTTTGAAAATACTAAAATGGTGGAATGGTTTTATAAATGGACAAGCAGTATTCTTTTGGAGTAATTGTGAGCTGTTTGATGGAAAAGGCCTAGATTGCTTTGAAGAGACTATTGGTAGGATTATAGGCACTAAAGAGACTTTTTATGATGCCTTAGAAGTAAATGATGAAACTATTATTGGAAAGTGGAGAAAAGGTGATCTGTGTTTTTAAGTTGCAGAGAACTTAGCAAAATTGACTCCTGGTGTTTTAGGGAAGTCAGACTTTGAAAATGATGAGCCTTGGCATTTAGCTGAAGAACTTTCCAGAATAAACTCAGAGAATGTGGCTTGGATTCTCCTTGAAGCTTATAGTAAAATGCTAGATGACAGAGATAAACTAAGAACTGAATTGGGCACAGGAAAACAATAAACAGATTCCAGAAATTCCAAGCCTCTGGAAATCAAGCCCCCAGATGATAGTGCCCCATTTGAGGACTTAACTAAGCTTGGATATTGTAAATGAGGATGGAAAATGCAATTATCCAGGAAAGACTTGTGGAAACTATTACTGTCAGATTGCCTGGGCCCCTAATTCTTGCATGTTAAACCAACAAACTTTTTGAGAGAGCTGTATGAATGAAACAATGTGCCACTTGGACTAAAAAGGATATGTAGGGCAAAGTTGGAAGGGGAAACAGCTTTAAGTGGAAAACCATGGAAACTGAGATCTATAATTAAGACATATCCTTGGGCAAAGAGAGGAATCCCACACATGTGCACAGAGTGGGTGAATTTGCTCCAACAGCTGAAGAGGGTACATGTTCCTTCCCACTGTGCAAAGAGAGTTTTGTCACTTCATGGCACAGGGAGATTGGAGCACATTTCCCAATGGTTAGGGAGAGTTAGGTTGACACCTCATAAATCTGAAAGGGGTAGGTCTACCCTCCATGGATTAGGGAATGCCAGATTACCAATTCTGTGCTCTGAGAGGGTTGGACCTATATTACAGAGTTAAGGGAGAATGTTGCCTTCACCTCACTGTACTAGGGTGGTTAAGACTCTAACTCAAATATTGGATAAATTGTGGCCATCACCCCAATGCTCTTGGAGGGTGAGTTCTGGAGCTCAGTTGCCACCCAGATGCTTCATGAGCATGGAACCAAGAAAAGGGCCATTGCACAAGCCAGAGTAGCCCCAGGAAGAAGCCCCAGGAAGAAGCAACTATCATCTTAGGAATGACTTTCAGACTTTGAAATCTAATGAAGTATGCACTGCAGGTTTTCAGAACTATTCTAGACTCATGACTCATGTTTCCCACCTGATTTCTCCTTATGGTAATACAAATGTTCATCCTTTGTCTGTCCTTTTGTATATTGGAAGCAGATAACGGGTTTTGTACGTTCCAGAGGTCTACAGCTCCAAGACATACTATATTTCTTAAAACAGATTGTGATATGATTTTGTACTTACATTGTTACTGATTTAAGGGGTTTTGGATATTTTAATGTCTTTTTGTAATTCAGAAGGTGAAGTGTAACAGTTTGGCATTGTTTATGAATTCTGAATGTAGATATTGGATTGTTTTTTAAACTGTTCTGTTCCTCTGGACATATTAGATTGTATTAAATTAAGAAATTTCACTTTTACTTGATTAAATTATGATTAAACCTTTGATTTGGCCATGTCAGTAGAATGTTGGAGCCTCAACCCTTTGGTGGGTGGGGACTCAGAGAAAATCACATGGGAAAGGAGAGAGATTTCAATGCTGAAGCCTTGGTAAATAAATAGAGAAGAACACAGAGAAGCAGATAAATGAGGAAAGAGAGTAGGCTCCATTAGACACAGCAGAGGCCCTGAAAGAAAAAATCTCCTGGGACACAGAAAAGGCTTATGTTAACCTACAGCTAAGAAAAGAAGGAGCTGGGATGATGGAGCCTTAGGAGGAAGAGGAAGACTGAACTTTCACAGATACTGGCAGCCATCTTCCTCCAACATGTGTCAATAAACTTTGGTGAGGGAAATAACTTATACTTTATGGCCCTGTGATTGTAAACTTCTACCCCAAATAACTATGTTTTGCAAAGGCAAACAGATTTCCAGTACTTTGCATGAGCAACCCTTTAGCTGACTAACACAGTATTTAAAACAAAAATAATGAATCCTTGTGATAAGAGGTTTAATAAAAAATAATTATGGACTTATACTAACTTCCATAGAATAAGCCCAGGATGTGAAAAGCTTAATCATAATGTATACATAGTTTGACTTGCAAAGAGAATATAGTTACTTATCTAATTTCCATGACCTCTGGCTAGATTTTGACTATTGAACATATTAATTATTCCTAATTTCCCACCAATTTTTTCCAGCATGAAATATATTTTGAATTTCTGCAGGTTTAAACTTTATATGTATTACTGTCTTCATTTATTTTCAATAAGGACAGAATCCATAGGATTTTGTTAATTGTAAAGGAAGTTCTAATCCAGTTATCTACCAGCTCTATTTCCAAAAGATAATCTCTTTATAATCTTTATCAATAATATATTCTATAAAATGTTCCCCATAACTTGAAGAAATCAATTATAGGCCATACTTTATAGTGTAAGATATAAAATATTTCACCTGATCAATGTGGAAAATATGCTATAATTACTTTGTGAGTACAGGATTACCAAATCTCCATTGCCAAATGAAATTCCTTTTATCTCTGCTTCCTCCCTGTACAACCAAAATCACTTCTTTTATTAGATGAAACTCCAAAGAAGAGATTCACTGAGAGGAGATTTCAGAATTAGTTAAGGATCAATAGATACATAAACTAAAAATAATAAATTTCTTGCAAAAACATTACCAAATAAGTTATTATACTATATTTATTTCCATCCAAATTTAACCTCTGCTGTTTCTTAACATCATCCACACACATTTTCTGATTGAGGTCACTCAAATTTCCCTTTCATTAAAGTTTTCTGTCATAAAGTTGATTTAATGTGTCAAATGTTTACTTTCAGAACATTATCTGTAACATATACATCATAGTAATTTTATAAATATTAAATATTTACATTTTACAAAATATTTTAATATATCTGTATAAAATTCTCATAACTTACTTGTATTTTTGAAATATTTTACAAACGTGCCATTTCAAACATATATTGCCAAAATCAAGACTGTGAGCATGCAGGAAAATACAAACATAACCCATTTATTGTGCTTTGCTTTATTGCAGTTTACAAATATGAATTTTTTATAAATTTAAAGTTTGTGGCAACCCTGTGAAAGGCAATTTCAATAGCACATGCTTATTTTGTGTCTCTGTGTCACATTTTGGTAATTCCCAAACATTTCAAACATTTCCTTTATTATATGAGTTATTGTGATCTGTGAACAGTTATCTTTGAAGTTGCAATTGAAGTCATTTTGGGGCCTTGAGGACCATACCCATATAAGATTGCAAACTTAATTGATAAATGTTATGTGTACTGATAGCTCCACCAACTGGTCCTTCTCCTGTTTCTCTCCCACTCCTAAAGTGTCCCTCTTCCTGGAGACATAATAATATTGAAATTAGGCCAATTAATAAACCTACAATGGCTTCTAAATGTTTGTATGAAAGGAAAAGTCTCACATCTCTTTAAATCGATAGAAAGTTTTATCTTATTGAATAAGGCATGCACAAAGCCAAGATAGGATAAAGCATAGACCTATTGCCATGTTATGATTGCAAAGGAAAAGTTATTGAAGGAATTTAAAAGTGCTACTCCAGTGAACACAAAAATGATAAGAAAGTAAAACATTACTTCTGATATGAAGAAAGTTTTAGTGGTCTGGATAGATTAAGCCAGCCATAGCATTCCCTTAAACCAGATTAATGCTCAATCTCTCTTCATTTCTATCAATGCTGAGAGAGGTGAGGAAACTAGAGAGAAATGGTTTGAAATTATCAGGGGTTCTTTCAGGAGTTTTAAAGAAAGAAGCCTTCTGCATATGATAAAAGTGCAAGGTAGAGTAGCAAAAGCTAAAGAAAAAGTTGAAGCAAGTTATCCAGAAGATTTAGGTAAGATAATTGATGAACCCTGCTAAAATAAACAACAGATATTCAATGAAGGTGAAACAGGCTTATATTGGAAGAAGATGTCATTTAAGACTTTCTTATCAAGAGAGGAGTACTCAATACCTATTTCAAAGCTTGAATGGACAGCCTCTCTTCTTAGGGGTTAATATACATGGTGACTTTAAGTTGATGCCAAAGCTCCTTTACCAATCCAAAAATCCTGGGATCTTTATGAATTATTCTAAATGTACTTTGCCTATGTTCACTAAATGGAAGAACAAAGCATGGATGACAGAATTTTCAGAGATCTTCTGGGAAAGTTGTTCTCTAGTACAAAAGGAAGCAGTTTATAATTGTGGGGGAGCTTTGTTAGAATTGGTGTCTGCACTCCAAAAAAAATTGACTTAAGATACTAGGTTAAAAAATATTATTCAAATAAAAAAGTAAATAAGGTTATGGATGATAACTTATTCACTTTAGAAAAAGTTTATTTACTCTGTGTACCTCTCCAGGCCATATATAGATTCAGAGACCACATGATAAATAATTAATCAGTTGTTAGTTTTAATGCATGCTATGTACTTATATATGAATTACTGAGGAATTACATGAGAAAAGTACAAGAATATCTTACTATTGTAATCATTTGTTTTTCTTCAAAATCCCAATATCAGCATGGTAATAGAAGGCAAGTTTCTAGATGTCCAATGGTGCAATACAACTGTTGTATCTAGATGCCCACAGGTCCAATTCAAATGTTCATTGTGCCCAGGTTTGTAGAAAGGATTTATATAATATCACATTAATCCCTTTAACTTTTTCAATTGTAATTAGATTTATTTAGTCTTGGAAAATTGAAGTTATATTATTTTAACAAGTCATTTCATCTATCTGATTCTATGGAATAATAAGATAATGTGCTCAAATATGTAAAATGATAGAACAATAACTTAACAGATAAGATGGTGTGGGTTAGAGTTGGAGGGAAGACACAAGTTTAGACTGTCATGTACTTAACTTTACATCAGTCAGTTCCTATTAAATAAGTAAGAATGTCTCTTATGTTCATTTTCTCTAATTCTAAATATGTGTTATTCTTTACTTTGAAATATCATTTTGCTCCTTTTCCTGTTAAACCTCATACAAAACATTCTACAAAAAAAAACCATAAAACAGTGGTCAAACATCGAATGCCAGTTATAGTAGGAAACCTAGTTGTCATGGAATTCAAGTCACAGATTATAAATGATGACCCATAGACAGTCCCCACTTGCCTCAAGTTCATCCAATGAGAGAATCATTTCTAGAGTATCAAAGTGACACATCCAACATCAAAGGATAATGAAATTTTATAATTTTCAATGTTTTTCTTCAAAAAAACACAGAAGTATCAATACAACATTAAGACATGGCTTTAGAAGTGTCCTGTGTAAATGAGTGGCCTTGAAGCTAAATTTCCTTTAGCATCAAGGTAAATCTATCTCTTTAATACTTCAAAGAAGTGTTTATTGTAGGGATTGTTTTTGTTAATTCTTTGTGTGAAAAATATTTTAAGTGTATCATGTACTGACAATTGTTTATACTTAGAAAATTATTTTTAAAATTGCAACCCTAGAACACTGTCATGTACAAATGAGGGTATCTCCTTAGGGACCCATATGTTGGGTAAAAGAGTTAAAATGGAGTCAGTTGTGGGAGGAATAGGTAGTTGTTATGGGATGGGGATAGCTTACTTTGCCTGATTAGGGGAAATAGGAAGTTATGCTTCCATGCATTAGTCAGTAATTTACACCCAACTTTCTATTGTGGCTGCTGATAACACCTACCACCAAGGATGATTTTGGAGAATTAAACCTGTTAACACTTGCAAACTATTTACAATATTACATTGCAAAGAGCAAACACTCAATAAATAGTAACTTTAATTATGATAAGTATTATTGTTAATACTTTTGAAATATCATTACACATAAGAGAGGTGGATTCAGGAATGAATCATTTCCTTTACATCTTTGCTGAAATTTTGACAAAAACACTTCAAATTTATCCACATCCCAGGGTAAACATGTTCTACTAAAGTCTCAAAAAGTCAACCATCACATAATTAAAGAAAACCCACTCTCCAGGCAGAAAATAATCAATTTTGACACTGTTGGTAAACCACATTCTTACTTCCCTTATGCCCAGCCCATCCAACTGGTCAGTATTTTGGGCTGAACACTGCTCCAACCTCACACATGTACCTACCTCTGGCTTACCAGCCAACTCCTCAAAGCCACCCTCCAAACAAGTACACACTTACAGAAGGATAGATGCAAATAGTAGGTCAGGAAAGAACCTGGATTTTTTTTAACTTTTAAAATTGTTTTCTTTAAACATTATATTTAAAGAAGTATTAGATTACAGAAAAATTACAACAAAAACCTAGGGGATTCTCATGTACCCCACCCCTTACTGAACTCATTTTCCCTTACTAGTAACATTTTATATAAGTTTGGTACATTTATTACAATTCATGAACAAATTTTGAAGCATTTCTTTTTTTGGTATTATCTGTCCAGTCTATGGTCTACAGATACCTCTAGAGCATTTGAGAGCATGGCTGCTTACAGTTGTGTTTCCTATGGCAGTTAGTGATATCCTCCTGAGGTGCTGAAGTGTAACCTCTGAAATGATCTCTCAAATGACTTTTGACATCTCATCCATAAAAATTCTTTTGTATTTAAATGTTTCACCCTTTTGGCTATGGTCTTTTTCAAATGCATCACTGGTTGGCTCTTAGTATTAATCCCTTGAAACCAAGGAAGCTTGTCCCTAGTAGTCATGTCCCATTGTGGGGCAAAGGCAGTGAGTTTTATTTGCTGAATTTGGTTTGGAGAGAAGGCAGATTTGAGTAAAAAGGAGGTTTTTAGGAGGTAACTCTTAGGCAATATATATTATTAGGTTAAGTTTCAATTTTACAGGAACAAGATTCATAAGTACAAGCACTAGTAACAAGGGCTTGGTGTATTGGTTTGCTTTCTTTTATTAGGCATGGCCTACATAATCTAGAGATTCTTCCCACCCTATTAGAGAACACAGGAGGACCCTCCCGAATGGGAATTTAATATTTGGTTTGTTATTGTTTGGGTCTCTACACCCTGAGATAACACTCTTTTACCACATGATCACATTCATTTTCCATAGAGGTATTCCCCAGTTGTAGCCTTTCCCAAACATGCCCCTACAATTGACACAATGAAATAGTGACTCATTTCTGCCATACTTGCCAAAAGAACACTCTTACAATTTTATTCTCAACCACAGTGTTTAGCATCACCAGAGTTCACCTGTTCCTTCTTCTAGCCCTATCCACAGCTGAACCCACTCCACATACCCTGCTCATACTCATACTCCAGCACTGACAACCACACTCACACCACAGCATGACCATTTCCCCTGTACACTGCCAAACCTCCTCCATCCACTTCATTATTAATTTTGCCCATATTGAGCATCAGCTCATCACTCTCTATTCCCTTTCTATCTCTTGGTAACCTACTTTCCACACTTTACCTTTGTGAGTCTGCTCAAAATCTTTAGTTCATATCAGTGAAATCATGTGATATTTATCCTTTAGTGACTGGATCACCTAACTCAATGTTAGATATTTGAAGTTCATCCATGTTGTTACACATGTCAAAACTTCATTCCTTCTTGCAGCTGACTTATATACCATCAAATGTATATACTACATTTTGTTTATCCATTCATCTGTTGGGTTGCTTCCAAATTTTAGAAATTGTGAATAATACTGTGATGAACATTGGTCTGCACCTATCTATATGTTCACATCCCTGTTTTCAATTTTACTGGGTATATCCCTAGTAGTGAGATTGCCAGATCATATGGCAATTTTATACAAGGCTTCCTGAAGAACTGCCAAACCATGCTACACAGTGACTGCACCAGCAGTGGATAAGTGTTCCTATTTCCCCACATCCTCTCCAACACTTGCAGTTTTCTGTTTTGTTTTTTTTTCAAATAAATAGCAGCCAGTCAAAAAGGTGTAAGATGATATTTCATTGTAGTTTTGAATTACATTTCCCTAATAGCTAGTGATGCTGAGCATCTTTTACGTGCTTTTTAGCCATTGTATTTCCTCTTTGAAAATTTTCTATTCAAATATTTTGCCCATTTTTTTAAATTGCTTGTTTTTTTATATTTGAGATGTAAGCTTGCTTTATATATGCTGGATATTAGGCCCTTATTAGATACGTGGTTCCAAATATTGCTCCCATTGAATAGACTGTCTTTCCTCTTTTTTGACAAACTCCTTTGAAACACAAATTTATTTTTAATTTTGAGGAGATACCATTTGTCTATTTCTTCTCTTGTTGTTCAGGCTTTGGATGTAAAGTTTATGAAAACATTTCCTAGTACCAGATCTCATAGATATCCCCTTTGTATATTTTTTTTACCTTCACATCTGTGACATTTAATTTTCCACAAGTAAGGTAAACCAAACATAATAGATCATGCTTTTCTATTTGATCAATATTAATGAGAAGTAATTTAAATCATATGTACTATGAGGAAATTTGTCAGTGTGAATCTATATTGTGGATAATTTTCTTTAAGACAAATCAATACCTCACTTGCACCTTTGTTCTTTAAACTTCAGGACCATTTGCAGTTTGATACTAGGGAAAACTGAAGCTCAAAAACATTGAAAATATGATCCTGACAAATAACAAGTAGATATTTAATGTCAAGTTTTGATTTGAAAAATATTTTGAAGAGAAAATCTGAATATTCAGTTACTTACTTATTAATTTATTAGTTATAATTTATCTATTACCAAATAATTTCCTGAAGAAAAGACTAAGTATGGGATATATAAAGATATATACATAATCCCTATCTTTAGAATATTTATAGATAAGAGTGATAGGCAATTAGATTATCTAGATTCAATGGAAGGTTTCTTTTACAGAGATATGCATGGGATGGACTTTGTTCACAGGTAAGTATTTAATCCTGCTGTGGCTGTCAAGGATAAAAAGGAGTGTAAAGTGGTATAAGTATAAGCAGGTGTCAAGGGGAAATATTCTGTAAGAAGTTAAAATTAAAAGATCTTAAATATGACCCAAATTTAGAGCTAGAAAAAGATGTGAGGATATTATAGACAACTTATTATTTTGACAGCACTTGAACCATTATAATAAATATTCCAAATTTATATATAATGCAAATTGGACACTACACAGAAATAAAAGTGAGAAAAATGTTGGTAGTTTAAAACCAACTGTCTATTGAAGAAGATTTAACTCAGATGCATATCTGGGTTTCTTATTAAAACCATAAATAAACCAAACAGACAACAAAATAAAAAACCAATGACTAATAAAAGTCAAGTTCCTTGGACAGTATTTGATCTACTGTTAACCCCACTGCTCAAACAACATAACACTGTTTATCTACACAACTTAGCAAAATACCCTTTTCATCCACATTCAATTGCTGCCATGGTAGACACCTTGATGAATACAATTTTCTCCATTTGAAAGTATTTTCAAAAATGTTATTATGACCTGTTGCATAGACATGGTAGACATTTTCCCAACTCTGCACTCTTAGTCTCCAGACATTTAAAATTTATGAATAACAGGAAGAAGATAGAGATTATAAAAATACTAGCATGATTAAGGACAGGAAAACAGAATGTTTACATTTGGAAAAGATAAATTACACATGATGTGTATACTTATTCAAGAGCCTATGCTACAGCTACTTGTATATAATTGGGCTTTGTTTAGAAACTTAGTATCCATGAAACTTTTCTTGATATGACAGGAATGATATACTAACTGTATCCCCAATATTATATACAAAATAAATAAATCTTATTTTTGATGCATAAAATTCATTTTCAAATTGGACATGAGGTAAATCGGAATAGAATTAAATCTATAATTTAGATTGTGAATAACTGGCATCTTCACATTATTGGTGTTCAAATCCCTGAACATGGAGTGTATTTGCATTTATAAACATCTTCCATTCCAGTGGGCAATATGTTTTATTTACTATCAAATATAGAGGTCTTAAACATCTTTCTTTAGAATTTCTCCTAAAAGTATGAACATATTATAAATGGAATTGGATATTTAATTTGTTTGATTTGTTGATGATTGTTTTTTTGTTGTTGTTGATTTGTGTTTGGACCCCATGCTAAAATTACTTAATAGATTAAAGATTTGGATTTTCTACCTACAACTCTATGCCAACTATGAACAAAGGAAATTTTACATATTTCTCTCAAATAACTATCTTATCCTTTTTTTTTGGTTATAATGCAGTATTCAATAAAATACATAATGAATATTCTTGATGTAATTCCCCAAAATAAAAGAGAAATTGTTTAGCAGTTCCCAAATATATAATGTAGTTTTCTTTACAGTTTCTACTTATCAAATTAAATAAGTTCACTACTACTTTTAATTTTCTGAGCATTTTTATCATAAATAAATATTAACTTCTATTAAATAGGTTTTTCTGTATCCACTTCATAGCCACAAGATGTTTTTATCATTTAAGGTATAAATAAAATGAATTACACTTATTTGAATAGACTAATTTTCATGCTTATACAAAATCTAACTTGTCTATTTTGGATTCAATTAACCAACAAATTGATGTAGGTTTCTGGGTCTAAATTCATAATAATATTCACCTATAATTTTTCATTCTTACAATATTTTGATGAATTTGTATATCAGAGCAATGTTGGCCTCAGGAAATGAATTGACTAGGTTCATTTTTCTATTATCTGGAAACATTTGCAGAAGATTGTTATGATAATATAATACAAATCCAATATTTATGGTAGAATATATAGATTTTTGTAGAGATACATTATAATTAAAATAAGTTCTTCTCTCTTTTATTAATTATATAACATTTTGAAATTAAAGGATATGGTTGAAAGGGCTCATTAGACAAAAATTATTTTTAATAAGCTCATTTTTTTCAATGTCATATGACACTTTTGCTGTCAATAATCACAATAACAATTAAACTTGTGAACAAAACAATAAGTGGCTCCCAAATTTTGACACTCTAATAAGAGTAATTTTGCAGTTGTATATGGCAAAAAATCAACAGAAGTTAACAATGAGATGACAAATATGTTGCAATCCACTTACAGTGTCTTAAAAGCAACTACTACATAAGTGCTTTGATAATCAATGGTGAATGCTTTTGAAGTGAATATGAAAAAAGTATCAACAAAGATATAGAAAATGGAAAAAAATGATTAAATGAAATTTTATAATAAAAATACAGTAAACAATATATTCACTTAAAAATTCACTGTGCAACTACTCAATAAGAGAATAAAGACTATAGATGCAAGAGAAGGAGAACTAGATGATAGACCAATAGAAATGACATAATCTTCAAGACAGAATAAAAAGATTGGAAAAGAAACATGATGGACCTCAACTGAAGTTCTATCATTATCATCATATAATCACACTCTAATGGAGAGGAAAAAGTGCAATGGTGAATTTATATTTGAAGGAAGAATGATTAACAAGTTAATCTGTGGATTATCAACAAAATATCAGACTGAATCATGGAAGGAAGAAAAATGAAGTTCTCAAGAGTTTTCTTTAAAGTTGATGTGAATTTAGTAGCCTGAATAATGGCTCCTACAATGCCAGTTCCTATTCTCTGGAATATGGGACTGTAATATTAAATTGTAAAGTTTTGAAGATACTATTAAGTTAAGAATCTTATGAAGAGGCAATCATCCTGCTTATGAAGGTAAACTGTTAAAGCATCACATATTTTCCTATAGGAGGAAGAATTGGCATAGTCAGAAGATGAGAAGATAATGTGAATACAGAGCCATAATTTGATACAATACAGCCACAAGTAAAGGAAAACTAACAACTTTCAAAACCAGGAGGAGGAAAGGAACAATATTCCTTAAGGCCTTGATTTTGTGCCAGTGATAATTGATTTCAGACTTTAGGTTTCAGACTATAAGAGAACACATTTAAGTTGTTTTAAGACAGCAACTCTCTGATAATTTGTTACACCATCCATAGTAAATTAATACATGAATCCTGAGAATTGCTGGCCATTTCTAAATGAATTACCAATATTCTTCTTAAAATAGAAGCTTTTTGGAACTGCCTTTCCATCTTCTTATGGCCCACACATATGATTTTTAAATGAATTTTATGCTTTATTAATATGTATCAATAAAATTTTTATTTATTTTCTCTTCCTATTTTTCATGTCTATTTTTTTATTTTTTCTTTCTTATTACTTATATTCTTTTCTTTTTTGTTCCTTTGTTTTTTTAAGTTAAACAAGGGTATTTTTAAGATGTAGGATAAATGGAATCAATTATCACAGAAGACCCTAAACACAAACCTGAAAAAATGGAATGCTAGTCAAGAGAGAGAAACTGAAAAAAAGAAAATATATCAAGATAAACATATGCTTAAACAGCAGCAGAAATTTAAAGCCATTTTCACTAACAGGAAAATATGGCTCAGTTAAATGAACAAAATAAAATTAGATGGAGATAAAGAAGGTGGAACAACTAATCAAATATATCCAATCAAATCAATCCAATGAGATGAGGAAAGACCTAAAGTATATTAAGAAGACACCAGGTTAAAATACAGTAGAATTTCCTAACATATATAAAAAGCAGATTTTATGGCAATGAAAGGCACAATGGAAGAAATTAAAAATAAAGTAGAAGCATTCAAGAGCAAATCTGAAGAGGCAGAGGAAAGAAAAAACAAAGTGGAAGATAGGAAATATGAAATCACAAGCATAGTAGAACAGATAGAGAAAACATAGAAAAAAT
>PVKH010026766.1:0-13273 GCA_004027955.1 Chaetophractus vellerosus
TCACATGATCATCTCTATTGATGCAGAAAAAGAATGTGACAAAATACAGCACCTTTCTTCATTAAAACACATCAAAAGATAGGAATAGAATGAAACTTCATCAGCAAGATAAAGGGTATACATGAAAAACCCACAGCTAACATCATATTCAGTGGTGAAATGCTAAAGGCTTTCCCTCTAAGATCTGGAACGAAACAAGGATGTTCACCGACACTGCTCTTATTTAGCATTGTGTTAGAAGTACTTTCTTGAGCACTTAGGCAAGCAAAACTTATCATATAGGCATTGAAATTGGAAAGGAAGAAGCAAATATTTCACTATTTTCAGACGGCATGATCCTATACTTAGAGAGCACTGAGAAGACTACAACAAAGCTTCTAGAGCTGACAAACAAGTTCAGTAAAGTGGCAGGATATAAGATCAGCATACAAAAAGTCAGTAGCATTTCTGTACACCAATAATGAGCAATCTGAGGAGGAAATCAAGAAAAAATTCCATTTACAATGACAATGAAAAGAATGAAATAACTAGGAATAAACTTAACTAAAGATTTAAAGACCCTGTACACAGAAAACTACATAACATTGTTAAAGGAAATCAAAGACCTAAATAAATGGAGGAATAGTCACTGGTCATGGATTGTAACACTAATGAGAATTACGATGTCTATCCTACTCTAACTGACCTACATATTTAATACAATCCCAATAAAAATCACCACAGCATTTTTTACTGAATTGGAAAAACTAACTATGAAATTTATTTGGAAGAGAAAGAGGCCCAGAATAGCCAAAGACATATTGAAAAAGAAAGGTAAAATCAGAGGAATCACACCATCTGACTTTAAAACATACTACAAAGCTACAGTGATCAAAACTGGAATGGTATTGGCACAGGAAAGACATACTGACCAATGGAACAGAACTGGCAGCTCTGATATAGATCCTCACATATATGGTCAACTGATATTTGACAAGATCACCAAGCCCACTCAACTGGGAGTGTGGTTTCTTCAACAAATGCTGCTTGTGGAATTGGATATCCACATCCAAAAGAATGAGATAGAATCACCATCTCACACCCTATAAAAATTAACTCAAGATGGATCAAATATCTAAATATAAGAGCCAAGACCAGAAAGCTCTTATAAGATAATGTAGGGAAACATTTATGAGATATTGTAGTAGGAAATGTTTTCATAAACTTTATGCCCAAAGCATGAGCAATGCAAGAAAAAAATAGATAAATGAGACCTATTCAAAATTAAAACCATTTATGCTTCTAAGGAGTTTGTCAAAAAACTGAAAAGGCAGCCTACTAAATGGGAGAAAATATCCAGCATATATATTGAAATTCTACATCTTAAAAATAAAGACAAACAACTCATTTAAAAAATCTTTATAAATATCTTTTATTCAAAGATATATTATATGAATGTTGCATAAAAAAAACATAGAGGATTCCCATATGCCTCACTCCCTACCCCTCACACATTTTCCCACATTAACAAAACCCTTCATTAATGTGGTACATTCATTACAATTGATGAGCACATTTTGGGGCATTGCCACTAAGCACGGATTATAGTTTAAATTGTCGTTTACACTTTCTCCCACACAATTGTGTAGGTTAAGGCAAGATATATAATGGCCTGTATCTGTCATTGCAATGCCATTCAGGGCAATTCCCACCATCGGTTGATAATTGTTTCCTTTCCTCCAGAGCCTCTCCAACACTAGCAGTCCTCTGTTTTTTTAATAGCCAGCAATCTAATAATGGGTGTAAGATCGTATCTCATTGTAATTATGATTTTCACTTCCCTAATAGTGAGGCTGAATAACTTATCATGTGCGTTATGATCATTTATATTTCTTCTTTGCAGAAGTGTCTATTCAAGTTTCTTGCCCATTTTTTTGTTTTGTTTTATGAACTTTATTTCAGTTTCAAAAAATAAAATGACAGAAAAAAGGCAGATTAACAAATTAGGGAAGCATTACTTTTTAAAATTCCTGTCCAGGTACATTTATCTTATTTAATCCTAAAAGCAAACTCAATTGTTTCTCCAGTATTCTGAAAGATGTTGAAATGAATACAGATTGATTAAATAACATGATCAAGGTCTCCTTGTCAATGAACAAAATGAAAAAAAAATCCTTGACCATATTCACATCTCATAAAACTAAATCCATATTATATTTTTTACCTTTAACACTGATATACTATCTCCTTTGCCTTTACTACAAAAATATTACAATAGTATTGTTTTTTGTTTTTATTTTGTTTGTTTTTATTTTATTTATTTATTTGTTTTGTTTGTTTTTTATTTAAAGATTCTTAGATTATACAAATGTCACATAAAAAATATAGGGGATTCCTATATGCCCCACTCCTCACACCTCCCACATTTTCCTACATTAACAACATCCTTCATTAGTGAGGTACATTCATTGCAATTTATGAACACATTTTGGAACATTGCCACTAATTGTATTTTAAAGTTTACAATGTAGTTTACACTCTTTCCCACCCAATACTGTAGGTTATAACGATGCATAATGGCTTGTATCTGTCATTGCAATGTTATTCAGGACAATTCCCAAGTCCCAAAAGTGCCTCCGTATTACACCTGTTTTTTCCTCTCCCTGCCCTCAGAACCTCCAGTGGCCACTGCTTCCACATCAATGATATAATTTCTTCCATTGCTAGAATCAAAATAAATCTATAGTAGAATAACAGTAGGTAAATTTTAGTCCATAGTTCATCCCCCAATCCTGAGAATCATGGAATGGTGATGTCCACTCCAATTTTGACAGGGAGCTGTGATCCCATAGGACCAATGGATGGAACCCTCTTGCTTGCCATTGTAGACTTTCTTGGTTCCTTGGTATGGCAGTTGTCCATCATCACCTCCATGTTAGTTGTCCAGGGTGAGCATTGATGTTAGTTGTCCTGGGTGAGCATTTTTCAAATGCCTTTTCTGCATCAATGGAGAGGATCATGACTTTTCTTTTTCAATTTATCAGTGATTTATTACACGAATTGTTTTTTGTGTGCTGAACCACCCTTACCTTGGATAAAGCCCACTTGATGATGGTGTGTAATTCTTTTAATGTGCTTTAGGATTCTGTTTACACATATTTTCTTGAGAATTTTTGCATCTATATTCAATAGAGATATTGGTCTGTAGTTTTTTTCTTTGTAATATCTTTATCTGATTTTGGTATTGGGTGATGTTTGATTCATAGAATGAATTCAGTAGCAATTTTTACTGTTCAACATTTTGGAAGAGCTTGAGCAAAATTGCTATCAGTTTGTCTTTGAGTGATTGGTAGAATTCACCTATGAAGTCATCTGGTCCCAGGCTTTTCATCTTTGTGGGGTTTTTGATGACTGTTTCAATGTCTTCAACTGAGATTGGTTTTTGAAGTCTTCTGTTACTTCTAAGTCATTGTAGATGTTTCATGTATTATTAGGAACTTGTCCATCTTATCTACATTGTCTAGTTTTTTTGTTATACAGTATTTCATAGTATCCTCTTATGATGTCTCTTCTTTCTTTGGGTTCAGTGGTAATGCCCCTTTTCTATTTTTATTTGCTTATGTCTTCTCTCGTTTCTCTATGTAACTCTTCCTAAGGCTTTGTTGATTTTTTTGATCTTCTCAAAGAACCAACTTTTGGTTTTGTTGATTCTCTCTGTTTTTTGTCAATGTCATTTATTTCTTCTCTGATATTTACTATTTATTTCTTTTGACTTGATTTTGAGATTAGTTTGCTGATCCTTTCCTAGTTGCTCCAGGTGGGCAGTTAGATCTTCAATTTTAGATCTTTCTTCTTTTTAATGTAAGCTTTGAAGGTTATAAATTGTCCTCTCAGCACAGACTTTGACATGTCCCATAAGTTTTCGTATATTGTGTTCTCATTTTCATTAGTCTGAAGATATTTGCTGAATTCTATTGAAATTTCTTCTTTGACCCACTGATTATTTGAGCATGTATATTAAAGTTTACATTGTAGTTTACACTCTTTCCCACCCAATATACTCCATATATTTATTAATTTTCCAATTTTTGTCCATTATTGTTTTTCAGCTTCATTCTGTTATGATCAGAGAAAGTGTTTTGTACATTTTCTTTTTTTACAGTTTATTTTTTAATTAATTAATTTTTTAAAAAAATACATCGATTACATAAATGTTACACAAAAATTTTAGGGGTACCCATATGCCCCAACTCCCACACGTCTCACAACCTCCCACATATACTTTCTTCATTAGTGTGGCACATCACATCCAATAGATATTCACACTTATACACATTATGGGGCTTTGCCTCAGGCTTTTAAATTTGAGACTTGTCTTTTGGCCCAACCTATGATCTGTCTTGGAGAAGGATCCATGGATACTTGAAAAGAATGTATATCATGCTGCTTTGGGGTGCAATGCTCTATAGATATCTGTTAGGTCTAACTCATTTATCATATTATTCAAGCTCTCTGTTTATTTATTCTCTGCCCAGATCCAGATGTTCTGAACAATACTCAGAGTGGTGTATTGACTTCTCCATCTATTATTGTAGAGACATATATTTCTTCCTTCAGCTTGGCCAGTTTCTCATCTATCTAGGAGCACTGAGGTTAGGTGCGTAAACATTTAGTGTAGTTATTTCTTTTTGGATAATTTTCTCTTTTATTAATATACCATGACCTTGTTCATCCCTTATTAAAGTTTTGCATTTAAAATATATCTTGTCTGGTATTAACATCACTATGCCAACTCTTTATTGGTTACTGTTTGCATGGAATATCCTATTTCAGCCTTCCACTTTTATCCTGGTGTGTCCTTACATATCAGGTGAGTCTCTTGTAGACAACATATAGATGGCTCATATATTTTTTAATCCATTCTATCAGTCTATGTCTTTTGATTGGGGGTTGAAGACATTAACATTCAATGTTATTACTCTAAAGACATTACTTACTTCATCCATTTTTACCTTTAGCTTTCTGTTGTCATAACATACTATTGTCTGTCTTTTTACCCTTACTAATAATCTTCATTTCTACACTCTTCTCCACCTCTTTCCCTTGTTTTATCCTTTCAGGCTGCAGCACTCCCTTTAGTGTCTCTTGTAATTTTGGTCTTTTGGTAACATACACTCTCAATGTTTGTGAAGACTTTGAAAGCCCTCTCATTTTTGAAGGACACTTCTCCCCAATACAGAATTCTCACCTGGCAGATTTTCTCTTTCAGTACCTTATACATATCATACCACTTTCTTCTTTCCTCCATGGTTTCTGATGAGAGGTTGGCACTTATTCTTATTGACGTTCCCTTGTATATGATGTTTTGCTTTTCTCTTGCTTCTTTCAGAATCATCTCTTTTTTTCTGATATTTCTCATTCTGAACAGTATGTGACTCAGAGTTGGCCTATTTGGATTTATTCTGTTTGTGATGTGTTGTTTTACTTGGATAGTGATATTTATGTCTTTCATGAGGACTGAGTAGTTTTTGGTCATTATTTCCTCAAATATTCTTTTGGTCCCTTTTCCATTCTCTTCTTCTCGGGTGTGTATGTTTGTGCATTTTGTGCTGTCATTAACTCCCTTAGATCCTGTTCCATTTTTCCATTCTCTTCTTTTTCTGTTCTGTTTTTTCCCATTCACATGTTCTGTCTTTGGAATTACTAATTCTGTCTTCAAGCAATTTAAATATGCTTTTATGTGCCTTTAGTGTATATTTTGTCTCATCCATCCTGTCTTTCATTCCCATAAAGTTTGTTACTTCCTTTTCAGGCTTTCAAATCATCTTTATGCTCACCCAGTGTCTTCTTAATATCCTTTATCTCTTAATCATATTTTTATTTCAAATCTAATTTAGGAGATTTGTGTGGTTATCATTGATTAATTGTCTTAAATCCTGAATTTCTTCAGGATATTTGGTTTGTTTCTTTGGCTTGGCCATCTCATTCTGTTTCCTTGTTGGCTTGCAATTTTTTGTTGATGTTTATGTATCTGAATGTGTTGGTGAATTTACTCTGATGACCAATTTCTCCCTCTTTCCTAATGTTTTTTCCCTACAGGTCTTCTTTGATACCTGGTTCATCTTATTCTAAGTCTTTAAAATTGCTTAGCTTAAATTATCAAAATCATGGCAGGGACTCACTAATGGGGCAAACATTTTTTCCCAGGTGTTATAGAACAAAGAATTCCAAAAGCTGTTTTTTTTAAATTCAATGAGTTTATCCATCATCTTTTGTTCATATTACTGAGACCATATACTGTTTGTCCTTTTATTTCTGGCTTCTTTCACTCAACATAATGTCCTCAAGTTTTATCCATGTTGTCTTATGCATTCCAACTTAGTTTCTTCATACAGCTACATAGTATTTCATCATCATCATATATATCACATTTTGTTTATCCATTAATTGGTTGCTGGACATGTGGATTTTTTCCATCTTTTAGCAATTGTAAATAATGCCCCTATGAACATCAGTACACAAAGGTCTGTTCACACCCCTACTTTCAGTTATTCTGAATATTTCTTAGTAGCAGGATTGCTGGATCATAGGGTAGTTGTATATTTAGCTTCCTGAGGAACTGCCAACCTGTTATCCACAGGTTGTTCTCCAGGGGCTGCACAATTCTACATTGCCACCAATAGTGAAGCAGTTTTCCTATTTCTTCACATCCTTTCCAGCACTTGTAGTTTTCTATAAGGCCATTCTATAATGTGTGATGTGATATCTCATTGTAATTTTGCTCTGCATTTTCCTAATAGCTAGTGATGTTGAACATTTTTTCATGTGCTTGTTTTGCACATGAATATATTTGTATTTCCTTTTTGGAGAAATGTCTATTCAAGTCTTTTGCCCATTTTAAATTGGGTTGCTTGTCTTTTTGTCCTTAAGTTTTATGTCCTTGTATAAGTTGGATATCAAACTTTATTTGGGTATGTGGTTTCCACATATTAATATTTTCTACCATTGAGCATACTGTTGTTGTTTTTTTGCCTGCTTCACAAAATCATTTGAAATACAAAAGCATTCAATTTGGTGGCGATCCCATATATCTACTTTTACTTTCATTGCTTGTGCTTTGGGTGTAAGGTTTAAGAAACCACTATCCACTACAAGATCATGAAGATACTTGCCTATATCTTTCCCTAGAAGTTCCACAGTTCCAGCTTTTATATTCAGGTCCTTGATCCAACTCAAGTTAGTTCCTGCACAAGATGCAAGATAGGGGTCCTTGTTCTCTCGTTCAGCCATGGCTATCCAGTTCTCCCAGCACCATCCTTTTAATAGACAGCTCTGACACAGATGGATGTGTTTGACAGTCTTGTCAAAATCAGTTGACCAAGGAGGGGCAAGATTGTAGCAGAGTAAGGAGCTCCAAGAGTCAGCTCATCCCACAGGGCAGTTAGTAATCACCCTGAACTAATTAAAGCACCTGTTTGGGGGCCCCAGTAGACCAGAAGTGCATCCTGAAAGACCCATGAAAGAATGGAAGGAGGAGACTTCCCACATGCAGTGAAAATCTGTGTGTAAGCACTCCATGCTGTGGAGGCCAGTGCCCATCTTCCACTGGTGATGACATCTGCCTCAGGAGCTGTTCCATGAATGGAGTTGGAGGCCCCATTTCCCAAAAACAGGGGAGGAAGAGACAGTTGGGCACTGACTTCAGCTACTGATTCTAAATTTGGCTGGCTAAAGTGTAATCCTGAAAAACCTAAAGTTTAAGCCTGTCCAAGCCAGAAAGAGGCCAGTAGCTGCTATTTTAACTCCATCCCTCACATGAGGGGAAGCATGGCTGATTGAAGATCACAGTGATGGTAAGGATCAGATACCCAGGTTGGATTGCAAGTCTAGCCTACCAAAAGCAGTTTTTGTCTGTGCAATTTCCAGACAAGTGAGCAGATGGCCCTCATCATTTTCCTTTCCACAGAGAGGAAATCTCTGTTTTCTTGTATTTTGGTCTGTCCAGAGCTGAGGTTTAGAGTTGGCTCTGCTGGTTGAATTCACTGAAGAAAAGCCCCTTGACTCTCCCTCCCTTTACTCTTGTAAGTGATGACAGGGAGGAAATTGTTCCACTGTAAGTCAGCTGCAGTGAGCCAAGGGTTTTATCCTAGCTTTATATCTTAGGTGTGGGGGAGGGAAGCCTTTATTGGCTGCTGCATTGGTTTGTTAACTTATGCTTGTTGCTTGAGGTTTTTCATCTCTCTGTCCTTCACCCTCCTGGGAGTTGTGAAGCACTGTCTTGATCTGCTGAACCCCAAAGCAGATCACTTGGACAGCTTTTGACTCTTTGTTGTTTTTGAGAGAGTGCTGAGCCCTGCCTGTGTAATCTGATGCCATTTTCTCATTATTCTAGGAAAGTTTGAAAAGCCAAAAACTGTAAAACTTTTGGAGTCAGATAAGCCTGGGGTTGAATCTCTAATCACACAATATATGATTAACCTTGATAGTAAGCAAATCATTCTAATTTTTAATACCATCTTCTACAAAGTAGGTATTATGGTTTCCTTCCTCCTGTGAAGACATCTGACTTAAACAATACATGTAAGAACTTAGCATAGTTATTCCCTATCCATAAGTGAGTGGTTAACACAGTGCAGAAATGAGACTGAATTTTCTTATATTACTCAAATCTCTAATTCTTTCTGTACTTTCTGCCCCTAATTCCATGGTCCTATTTCATCTCCATACCATCTCTCCAAGCAATTTCAAAGCTAACAGCACTCTACTTGATATTTGAGCCAGAGAGAACTATGATATTGTCTGGTTACACCAGCTAAAATCACTGATGATTCCCCAATGGACAATGACTTCAAAATACCATAACTTCAATGTTGCTTGCATGCATCTCTCAAACTGTGAGCTGCCTTCACAGATGTTGATCACCAAGACATTGAAACTGAATTGCATCTGCACCAGATTTTAATAGTTTCCACACTAAGTGAAGTTATATGGCTGCTTTACTCTTCATTGGTTTTCTCTGAGAGTTCCATTTTGAAATTTTCTCAATCCCTTTCCTTCCAGGATCTCCAACAATTCTTCAAGGTACCCTGGGGGAAATTAAGGAAAATAAGGATAATGAGATAAATGATATTAAGAAGATACAGTAATCATAAAAATGGATTTGAAATTATAAAACATAACAAAGTATGGGGATTAAAGGCACAACAGAAGACATTAAAATATGCTCAATAAAATATGCTAGTGGCATACAATAGCAGATTTTAACAGACAGAAGGAAGAATAGAATAAATCCTAATAGACATACTCTGAGACACATATTAATCACAATGTCAAATGCCAAAGATAAAGAGAGAATTCTGAAAGCATCAAGAAAAGCAATTTGTCACATATAAGAAATCTGCAATAAGTATATGTACTGATTTTTCATTAGAAGCCAAGGAGGTGAGAAAGCAGTGCTATAAAATAGTTAAGGTACTTAAAAAGAAAAACTGCCAGCCAAAAACTCTTTTTTTTAAAAGATTTATTTATTTTATTACATATCTCCCCTTCCCCCCCTCTGCGGCGACGCACCGAGACTGGTCACTGCGCAGGCATGGCTTTCCCCGCTTGTGGGCGGCTTCTACTTCTATTCACGGCCAGCTTTCAGTTCACTGGTGGCTGGCTGCACTCCATTCGTGGGCAACCTGCCCTGCCCGTGGTGGCTTTTGCCCTGTCCGTGGCAGCTTTTTGCCCTGCCCACAGCGGCTCTGGCTCACCCATGGTGGCTTGCCATTCTCAAGGCGGTCTGCCTGCTAGGAGAGGTCCCCGGGAACCAAACCCGGGGCCTCCCATGTGGTATGCCAGTGCCCTATCCACTGGGCTATCGAGCCGGCCCTCAGCCAAAAACTCTTTATATGGAAAAACTGTCCTCCAAAAATGAGGGAGAGTTTAAAATATTCACAGCATAATGTTTGGATCTTCCCACAATTTGGAACTGTGTGAACTTGCTCTGTGGAATAGAAAAATAGGAGCTAACTGAATTTAAAACACTGAAAAAATTCTGCCATAAATGAAGGCCAATGGAGCCCCAAGGCCAAAGTTGTTTGCATTCAATATAAGCCCTGGAAATACTGAGAGAATATCCTGTCAGAACAAACATGGCCCTTGCAGCAATGCATTCCTCAGTCTGGTCAGCCTTTGGGACTAGTAAATTCTTCAAACCTGAAGTCAATTTATTAATATGTCCCAGGGAAGAGATGGAAAACCTGACCAAGAATAAGCTGCTAGCTTGAGAGTGCCTGCCTCTTACAGGCCACATTGAACTTCCAGCAACTCAGCACTGGTGGTAGACCCTCATGCATGGATGCTGGATTCATGTTAGGAATGAAGTTCATGTAGCCATGGATATTCAGTTGTTACCCACAGTAAATTTTGGGTTAGATTTTAGCTGTCAAGAAGGGACAGAATCAGGATCACTCTCCTCCTGTTTAATCAGCAGAAAGAAGTCTGGCAGACCAAGCTAAGTATGTGAAGATGGCTAGAACATCAAACAACCCTAGAGAGAAAGCTGTGATGATTCTGATCCTTGACTGAAAGAATAGCATCTGCCAGGGATGGACCAAGTCCCCTACAAACTAACCTCATTTACTACTCCAAAGACCCTGATAGGTGAATGCTGTTACCCTCATTTTTCCAATGAAGACCTTGAAATTCAGAGGAGTTACTTGACTTGCTGAAGTCAAACACCAGCAAACTGTGGGCCAGGGCTCTGTCATTTACTTCATACATTTGTATGCAATGCCTGATGAGTAATCTCACTAACAAGGAATGATGTATTCATTATAATGTGACCACAAATGCATAAAGTTATGTCCTGAAGAAGTCAAGCCTTATTCCTGTCATGTCAAAGGAAACACCCGGGCTTGGTGTTCTTGGTTAGGAATATGTCACCTGGGATGTCTGGCCTCTTCATGGAAGGAGACAGCAAGCACTCTAGAGAAAAGGGCTATCTCCAGGATCAATTATAGAAAATTACTTAATGATCCAGAAGTCTGAAAAATGAAAGAGTTAATTTCCATCAGTGGATAATTAAGAGATATAGATGATGATGATTTGCCCACAGAAACCCCCACAAAATCGGGCAAGGACATTTGAGAAGGGGATGAGAAATTATATCAGTGGGGAATTATCAATGATCAGAGAAAGCATGAAATCATCCTGATCCCAGGTGCAGTCTGAAGAAATTCAATCTACAGCTAGAGTGCAGAAGTAGGTCACTCACCATGGATCTATAGAGCCTGGGAACATCCATATACTTCCTTCTTCACAGACTCTCAATCCATCAAATATTAATGACAGGTATATAGAATATTGCAGCACTGAGAGCACTTTCCAATGAAACTAACTTTATTATATTTTGTATACAGATTCTCTAAAAGTACTGGTCATAACCCACCAAGTGGACCATTTCCATCCTGGGAAATCTTCAAATGCCTTCCTTGCCTTTGCTACATTCTCTAGAACCACCATGTAGCAATACTGGTATGAGGTAGCAGCATTTAGTCTCATTTAGTGTAATGAAAGGGGGAAATATACTCTGGGGACCCAACATTGAGAGGATTGTATGTGGGAAATCTTGGTCCCACTGAAACGGGCTATATAGGGAATCAACAGATGGATCTGGAACTCAGCAAGAAGTCCACATAGACATCAATTTCCTCCAAGATGGCTCCTGGAAAACACTTGTGAAATCCTGCCATTCAGAATGAGGTTTCCTCTGGAAGCCAGGAGAAGCCCTGGATATTCTTTAGGGGCCTTATCATTGGGCCATCCTGGGGGATTGATGGGTAGGGTAATCAATCAAAACAGCAAACAGCTGGGACTCCTCCAATGACATTAGCAAAGGGTTGGAAATATTAATGGTTTAAAAAGCAAGTACAAAGGATGAACTCTCTCTCTTTCTTGCCTTTTGACCCCTGTTCTTGCCTTTTTTGACCTGCTCTTGCCATGTCTCCCCCAGATGGATCAACATGCAAGTAATACCTGGACATTTATAATCTATAATGGGAAACTGTAGTCTGTAAGTGGTCCTCTTCATCACTCTTCAGCCCCTTCCGCTCCACCTGGGACCCATGATCTGTTATTTTCTCCCACTTCTCTTCCCTCTATACCTTAATAATTTACTGGTCTAACTAACCTGATGTGCTCTTGAAATTAATTTCTTATAGCTTAGTCAAGAACCTAGACAAAATCTGGTTACACCACTGCTCCTTACTCTCTGCAATGGTACTTCTTCCTTCTACCATGTATGAGTGTCACACCTTCTTTTCTGAGGCTGTCTGGTTTAAACAGGGTCCAGAGGCAAGGGATGCTTCCCACAGTCCCTGAAGAGAGCTCCTTTTCATCAAATGATGGAATTTCAACAGGAGTTCTTTGGAAAAATCACAGCTTGAAGTGTAGTTTGACTGAATCCTATTTTCTTAGGAGATAGGAGTTTGGATTATCCTCAGTCTCCCAAACTTCCAGTGGGGAGAAGACTTTAGAGAGCAGAGGACTCTTAAAAAGATGCCATGGGCAAGAGGGCAAGATGGCATCAGTTTAGGTGCACACTCACCAGCTCTGAAGCAGAGGAGGCTGGTTGGGGATGGGAGCCTGACAGCGTGGTCTTTGCTGGGAACCTGGGAGATGAGAGTGTTGACAGCATTGGTCTGGAAGCAACTGGAGTGTGGGTTGGACTGTTCAACATAAAATGGTGAGTTCTTTACTCCCCAGCCGGAAACACAGGTGGCTCAGCCCTGTTCTCTGGGAAGGGGGCTGGGCAGTCTGAATCCTCACTGGTAGACCTGTGAGGGGGGGACAATAAACCCCAAGAGTGGGAAGTTTCTGACCAAGGGTGGAGTTTAGTCACCAGAAACCACTAGCAGTTTACAGGAGTGAATTAGCTGGCTGGAAGTGGTGCTGGGCTGAGGGGAGAGGTGAACTTGCTTAATTGTGGCATGGATGCAAGGCTTGGCAAAGGGTGGTGACAGCCATTTTACAGCTCCGTGCTGAGCAACATGGTCTCAGCTCCCCTGGGGGAGTCAGGTAGTGGGAAGTAATAGATAAGTCTCCACAAGCCTATTTGGGGTCCCCTCACAAGAGGGGGAGGTCTAGAAGAGGAGTTCTTTAAGGACCCTTATTACATCAAAAAGTAGAGAGAAACATATTGACTTGCTTTAATCACCAAATTCTGCCTCAAAGCCTGCAGAGAGAAAGCTGCAAGGCAATTGATTAATGAACACAGGCTGAGAGGCTCCACAAGTGCCCAAAAGGAATG
>PVKH010026767.1:0-13146 GCA_004027955.1 Chaetophractus vellerosus
TGTCTCTTTCTTTTTGCTCTAAATATGGAGAACCACTGGTCATAACCAGTAGAAAAATTGCCTTTCGCCGACACTACAGAATAATAACTAGTATTGAACCAGTCATTTCACTTAACTAAAAAACTAAATCAATCAAAACTGTCAGTCCAATTTTCCCATGGCACATCTAGACACAGCAAATAATAAATACTCAAGAGAAGCATTATTTTTCCTATCCAGTAATTTTCTTTTCTTTTCTTTCATTTTCAGATATGGGTACTAATTAGAAAATCAAGTGCAGAAGAGGAGATAGATGATGATGATGATGAAGAAGATGATGATAATAATGGTGATGTGATAGATGATGATGATAGATAGATAGATAGATGATATATTGATCTGTAGATAGGCAGATAGTTGGACAGACAGACAGAGAGAGAGGCAGATCTTTTTAAATATGACTCAAGGAAGCACTGAATAATACCGCCAGATTTGTCTTTCAGGCCACAGATGAAAAGAAATAAAAGAATGTCTGCCTATGTAATTATTTCCATTAGAGAAATCCATTTTCTTCTTAAGGCCAGGAAACTTATACTGGAAAAGAAAAAAGAAAACTGTGAAAATAATACTTTCTCAGATAAATTATGTCAACTTTTCTTTTAATGTCCTAGAAAAAGCGAGCACCATTTGTTTGAAGTCAGTGGCCAACTCTAGTCTTTTCCTTTTATGAGTCCTTTAGGAGAGCCAAATTAAACATGTAATGCTTACTGTTGAATTTAATTGTACAGCTAATTCAGAGATTCAGTCTTCTTCCCTCACACATATGCTTTGAGGATATTGTTTCTTTTAACAAATGAAAAAATAATATTATTCTTTCTATCTCTATGCACTGAAATATCATATCAAAATACATGGTAAATGCAGGAAAAAATCTAATTCATCATGACTAAATAGGAAATTAGAAGTGATTTTCCTATATTTAATTAAGCTCCCATAGCTTTGAAATATAAAATTGGTAATACCCAAAAGAATCTTTCCATGCTGTGTATCCTTATTAAAGATTAGTAGGTAGTTAAGGAATAAAATATTTAATTCTTAAAACTCTACCTGCATGCTTACAATTCATCTTAATAAGAAACTCCTGAACACTTGTATTTTGTGGATTCCCAAAGTAAGTATTAACATCACAGATATTAATACAGAATTAATTCCTTATTCTATACTGAAGAATGAAACTATATATTTTTGCTTATTTCTGAATATTCTGTCATGAAAGGACGTTCATTTAGCAATGATGTGTGGCAACAAAAAATATACAATCAAACAGAATAAAGAACTAATTTCAAGAAAACATGCAATTTTGATGACACTCTATTTCCAAAATTGCTTGATTCAGTTGTAGTCTATCTGTTTCTTTAACAACGTTAAGATAAATAACTAGATGTAATACATACAATTCCTATTATAATTCAGTTTTTAAATTTATATTTACACTAGACTTTTATTGATCCATTAAAACTATACAAATTAGCCTCTCAGCATTTAATGTCTTGCAGGCAAATGACTGTATTGATGAGTCCAAACTTCTCTCAGCAGTTACATTAAAAATTGGCCAAAAAATTCACACCAGGGAATGATAGTATCTAAAAGCAAACATTGCCCTGCACCAACAAACACCACTATTTATTTAAGAACATTATTCTTGCTGACAGGACAAAATCCAGAAATTAATGTTCCTTACTTACTTTAAGTAACACTGCCTGGTGTTTCATTCATGCTCAAAATTTAATAAGTGGCCAAGCATTTTCTAGACTCTGAAGATACTAAAGATTAATAAAACATGGTCCTTGATTTAAAGAGCTCACAGTCTAACAGAGGAGACAGACACATGGAAAGATAATTATAATGCAATGTTATATATTGGTGTGCATGTAGAATACCAGTTAGTCAAGTGATAATAACAAAGAAGCGGAGGAGAAACTCTAAATCAAAAAGCAATCTCCTTAAAAGATAAGAGGCATGGGCTCTAACCTTAGCTACCTATGCAACTCAAGGGACTGTGAAGCTTCAAATTTGCATTCTTTAGGTGCATTTTTTGTTGTGAGGAAACTTTGTCTGGAGAATTGGAACAAGGAGGCAGAGGACAGAGGGAAATAAGGAGGATAGAGAATGTGTAATCTCTAAATGTTTGCTATAAGACGAAAATATAGAAAGCAAAGAGTTGGGCCCCAATCAGAAGACTATGAAACTTCCTGCAGGAGTGTTAGGAAAGAGAAGAAAAGCAGAATCTGCAATTATTTGGGTTTCCAAGCAAAAGTAAGGATGAGAAAGTGGTCATTTGACTATTACAAACCCTAAAGAAAAAATATTGTCCTTATAGAATGCCACAAAACATCCATGGGGAACTAGTTCATCTAAAGTGACTGACAAAATATTCAGTAGATCATCTAAATATTTAGTGATGAAACAATTCTCCTGATTCAAGTGACATTCATTCAGCAAGACTATGTGTCTTGGAAGCTGAGAGGACTTTTCTGGGGATATGATATTTGAGCCGAGATTTTTATAAATGAGCATGAGTAATGATAGAAGAGGGAGAATATGCAAATACTTGAGACAAGAAAGAGTGTGAAAATAAAACTGAGAAAGGATGCACACAGAGTTGGGGGGAAGGACAATGTGAAATGAGATATGATAATAGGATATGGCTTTGCATGTCATCTTAGCTGCAGTAAGAATTTTTTCTTTATTCTGAAGGCAAAGAGAAGGTTTTGAATGATTTTATTAGCTTATGATATGATCTTATTTATGTTTCAAAAATATTATCTGGTTGCAGTGTGGGGAAGAGACTGGAAAGTGTGTACGGAAGGAAGACCAGTCAGGAGACTAATGGAATAGTCCAGGCAACAGAGATCATGAGCTATGGCAATGGTATACATTATGGCATATAAGTGAGGTTCCTTTTTAGTGCAGGATGGAGTCAAAGGAGGACCGAGAAGAGAGGTGGGCCAGGAGTGGGGGTTGGTCCTCCCCAGAACAAAACTCAAAGGAAATAAAATTAGCAGGACATGACAGACTGAAAATGGATGGTGAGGGAAACAGAGGTGTCATCACGATTTCTAGCTTTCTGCCTTGCACAATTCAATGATTGTGGTACCACTCACTGGTACCACAGTAGACAAGAATCGGAGATATGAAGAGTGATCATCATTAGTATAATTTGGACTTGTTGAATTTCAGGCATCCTTTGCAACATCCATATATATATGAGTCTAGAGAAGAGAAACAAGGCCTAAGCTTGGAATATTATTTGTGAGTCATCAAACAGTCCAAGATTGAGTTAGTTTGGGGAGAGAGTAGAGTGAGACCAGGCAAGGTCCATAATGGAGTATTGAGAAAGATTAAATATGAAAGGACAGGGAGCCAGAGAAGAGGAAAAAATTCAGGGCAATTTAAGGAGGAACACATTAAGAGTAACAAATATTACTGACAAGGATAGTAAAGCAAGAATTGAAAAAAGCATCTATTGTATGTGGGTTATTAGGGTCCTTGGTAGAGCTGTTTTGGTAGAATGTGGTGGCCAAATACCAGATTGGAGTCATAGAGGAGTAACTGGGGGGTAAGGAATAAATCACTTCAGCACAGATAAGTCTTCCAAGAAATTTGCATGTGAAAGAAGGCGACTGAAGACGATTGAAAGTCAATGAAAGTTTTTGTTTTATTTTTTAATGAGAGGCTTGTGAATATTAGAAACTAATGAGAAATATTCCATTGAGAGGCAGATGTAATATATACAGGAGAGAAGAGATAATTGATGAGTACTTGAAAAGACTGGAAGGGAAAAGATCAAAAGTACAAGTGAAGGCAAGCAGAGCAGCAGCTCAACCATAAAACTGAAGGGAAGGAGGATTAGGCTGGTGTAAATATAGTTAGATTTGTTCATTTAGTATCCGGAAGATAGAGGATATCCATCCCATGGCTTCTCTTTTCTATGTAAAATGGCTTCTGTTTTCTGTATAAAGTAGCAATCCTGCTAAAAACAAAAGAATTGGAGTTGAATATTTAAGAGAGATGGAGGAGGTTGAAATAGTCATAAAGAATTGGAAAGTACGTTGAGCAGAGAGACTCATTGCCTTGAGCTCAGTTGAAAAGGAAGAAAAGTTTGTGGCACTCATCTCTCTCTCCATCCTTTCATTGGGATGCATAATAATCCCTCTCTCTTCCATTCCATTGCCCTCTGCACAGCTTAAATACACCTCTCTTACTCTCCCATCAACAATTCTCTTTACTTAGGTGCTCGAAGTCCCCCATTTTTACTCCCCAAGCTCCATATGCTTCCTCTTGAATGTGCACCCCATGCCAAAACTCCCCTTTCTTTCTTGTGGGCAATTTCAGGTAGGTGCTAAAGGTCAGCAATCTTACTAAACTAACTCCACAAAATCTGAGAGCCTCTCCTTATCTCAGCACAATGCTCCCAATTGCCTTAACACCCTATTTCTTCCCAAAAAAACACATCTAGAAACTTCCTAGAGACAGAGGCATTTTAGAAGGGACTGCTGTAGTATCAGTGAATTACTAATGGATGGAATTCAGACAGATGACAAAGTTCAGGATGAACTTGATAGGGTGATTCACTGGTTCTTCAAATCACACCAAAAGATCACTGTCTATTCCATTAGGACATAATGTTAATTGACTCTTGTAAATAGCCATTAGGGCCTGGACTTTTGTGCTTGAACTTTGGAATCTGTCTCTAAATAGTCCACCCTTAAGCAGAAGCCGCCCAGAAGCGCTGAAAGCCGCACCTGCGCAGTGACCAGTCTCAGTGCGTCGCCGCAGCGGGGGGGAAGGGGAGATATGTAATAAAATAAAATAAATCTTTAAAAAATAAATAAATAAAAATAAATAAATAGCCCACCCTTTAAAATCCCAGATTCTTTCTGATCTCCCATGATGTTGACTCCACCCTGGTTCAGGTTTTTGCCAAATGAGTTATTATAATAAACTCTTAATGTTCATACCTTTAGTTGCTCTCTACTCCAAGTAATCCTAAAATTCTCCTCTCCTTAAAATCCTTTATTTCTCCCCATTAGATTTTAAATAAATTATAAGCTCCTTATCTTAGTATTCAAAATGTTCTGTAATCTGATTCCCCTAGTTTATATTGCCTTTTAAAGCAGATACTATCTTTTTCCATCACTGCAATATCTCCAATGGTTAGCTCAGTGACTAGCCCATAATATGTGCAAAAGGATAGTTGTTGAATGGATGAGTAAACGGTTGAAAAATGAATGAAGGAATTATCTCATCTTTTATTTCTCTTTCACATATAAGTTTCCCCCATTAGGTCAGTAATAGTCATTTTAACATTTTTTTGCAAGGCTACAAATTATAATATACCAAAATAAGTGAGAAGAATATGCAAGGTGCTATGAGGCCATGTCACTCCCAGCAAGCCATGTTGCTTTCCACACCAAAGTCTTTGCTTATTGGGCTGTCTCCACCTTGATGACTTTCCCCTACTTTTTATCTAAATCTTCCCAATCTTCAGGGCATACCTCAGGACCTTCTCTCCCCAGGCTAACATACTTCTCACTCTCCTTTGATCACCTCTATTACTTTCTTTTAGTTCTTAGTCATAACTCTTGGATTTCAAAAGTTTTATTGAATTCTAATTATTTCTTGAGTAAAGATTTGACTAGCCATTGCATTCTACACAAAATCTCAGTTCAGTGTTAGGCACTTAGTAAATAATCATTGCACCAATGAATGAAATTTAAAAAGAATGAAGGGAGTGGCTGTGGCTCAAGCAATTGGGTGCCTGCTTCACACATGGGATGTCCTGGGTTCAGTTCCCAGTGCCTCCTAAAAACAAAAAAATGAACAACAAGCAAAACAAACAAGGAAATCAACTCAAGGGAGCCAATGTGGCTCAGTAGTTGAGCACCAGCTTCCCACATATAAGGTTCCAGGTTCATTCTCTAGCCCCTGGTACCATAAGAAAAAAAGAAGAAATTGCAAAGCAATTATATTGTGGGGAAAAACTAAGGAAGGTTGTAAAATACCCATCTTTAGCAATTTAAGATTTAGACAATAATCACATATGTTCCTGACATATAGTAGATGCACCACAAATACTTATTGATTGAATGAATGAATAAACAATTCCAAGTATCATGTCAATCAACTCCTCAGTATCCATGAAAGCATAATAATATTATGAAAAATAATAATAGAAATTTTGCATTTATTCATGATATGGATTCAAACACTAACTAAAACCTAAAGTGCCTTTATATTCAGTTAAAACTATATCAACTCTACTGAAACACAGAATGTGTCCTGAGGAAAATGACAGCAGCAGACCATCTGCTTATTTAACAAACATTTATAAAGTGACTACAACTTGCCAGTCACTGGTCTTAGGAGTGCTTTACAAGCATTAGCACATTTACTCCTTAGAAAAATCTTATGAGGACAGTACTATTATTACCCTCATTTTTGCAACTGAGGAAACTGAGGTTAAGGTAAAGTAACTGAGATTAAGTAACTTGCCCAAGGTCAACAGCTAGAGAGCAACAGAGTCAAGATTATTAACTCAGGAAGTCTTGGTTCAGAAGGATCTATATGGAACTAATCTATGATGACTTTCAGAAAATTAGGGCAGTTATTCTGATAGATTCTTAAAACTTTTAATTTATTCTCAAAGTTACATCCATTAGCATTGGCAGTAGAAATATTTTTCTTCGGTTTAGACTGCAGAAGCTAATATGAGGTTGTATCCTTTTTGTCTTAGGCTTTATTCTTTGTTCTCAAATAAGGTCTCTCAGTGTCATGGAGACCTTACTTTGTGTCATTCCTGGTAACAATCCCAGACCTACAGAAGTAAGACACATAGTTGGGAAAGGTGACAGTGCAAGCTATGAAGAAGAAAGGCATTAAAATAGCTATGAAGATTTCAAATTTCAGATAGTCTGACCATAAATTTAAGCTGGAATTCACTATGTCATATTATTTTTATTCTACTATTTTATGTTATATTTGGTTTTTTATTTTTTTATTCTATTTTTAAAACAGACATACAAAACTTTATTTTATAATAGTTTAACTAATATTCTTTTTGATTATTGTTTGCCACTGCTAGAAGATATGTTGAAAGACTACGCTTTTAAGAAACTAAAAACAAAGTCCATCAAACCTACACAAAGATTTGCTCTTCCTAGGAAGATTAAGTTTGAATTTGTTTTCAATTTAGTAGTAATGGATTGGATTACCTTCCAAGTAGGTTAGATGATAGCTCTATGGAATTTCTTTGAAGACTCATGGATGCTCAGATACAAAACTGAAAAATTAAGCAGAGGCAGAGTGGATTGGAATGGTAAATACAAATGCAAGCCACATGAAAGCAGAAACCAGAAAACAAGCTACTCATGGTAATGAGAGCCCTTTCATTAATAATTACTTGGGGGTTTTCTGGGTAAGATATACAGCCATTCCCTAGAACTGCTGCTACACATTTTTACTTTTTCTTATTCATTCTTCCAGTTCATTTAAATAAATATCTAGTGTCTGTTATATTTCTACATATTTCTGGTGTCTATACTAGGAACTATACATGGCATTATGATATTTTTTTCCAGGCAGGAAGGGAAAGAACCCTGTGGGTCAAGGTGGTCAGAGGTGTGTCTTCATCCAGGTACAATTTGGACATTTTGCTATCTTCATTATTCAGATCAATCCAGTTTCAACAGAATAGAATAAAATCTTAGGTCTGGAAAAGACCTTAGAGATAATTGGTTTCAAGCTCTTCGTTTTACAGATAAAACTGTAAAGGCCAGTTAGCCATCCTATTAACAAATTTTTTTTTTATGAATTACTGTGTACCAGCCTATATTCTACGTGCTGGACAGTCAGCACTGAACAAGACATACATATTCCTTGCCCTCAAGGGACTTATATCTAAGTAGGGAAGAGAGCAAACAAACAAGTAAATAAATAAGAAAATGAGATAATTTCAGGTACTGATAAGTGGAAGATAATAAAATCAGGCACTATGTGAGAGTATGACTGGAGAGGGGTTGCATCCTTACTGAAGGGAGTCAAAGAAGTTCTCTCTGGGGAGATGACATTTCAGTTGAAGTCTGAATGATGACAAGAAAACAGTTGTGGGAAAATGGGGAAGAACTGTCATACAAAGCAAAATACACAGTACGTGAAATGGCCCTAAAATGAGATGAAAAGGAGGCTCAGATAGCTGCAATATAGTGAATGAGGAGGTAGTAGACAGCTTTGCTGGGCTGGAGGTTGAACTTTATTCTGGTTGTTGTGCATAGTCATAGGTCAATTCTTAAGCAATAGCATGATTTAAGCTTTAAAAAGTTTACTGTCTGAATGTGGCATATTGAACCATGTATATATAAAAAAAAGACCTTTTCTTAATTTTAATCTAGTTCCTGTGAATGTAAACCCATGTACAAATAAGACCTTTGAAAATCAGTTAGGGTGTGGATTCATTTGTAAATCAGACCTTTGAAAACCCAACATAGGTGTATGAATCAGTGTGGGTCTTAACTCATATTACTGGAGTCCTTACAAAGTTAGGAATTTAAAAAAAAAAAAAAAAAACAGAAAACAAATGCAGGAGGAGCTCAAGGACATTGCCATGTGATGGGAGGCAGAGATTCAAACCAAGGAACCCCATGGATTGTGGCAAGCCAGTACGAGAACACTGCTGACTCCAAGACAAAGTATGGCTTGTCAAGACCTTGATGTTGGATTTTTAGCCTTAAAAAGGAGAAGGCAATAAATGCTTGTTGCTTAAGCCACCCACTGCGTGGTATTTGTCAGAGCAGCCCTGGCAAACTAGGACACTAAATGTGAAAGATAGACATAGGGGGCAAAAATGGAGGCAGAGAAACCAGTTAGCAGGCTGGGACAATACCCTGGCAAGAGGCTATTCAGATTAAGATTATAGCAAAGGAAGTGGGGAGCAGTGGTAAGATTGTGGATTTATTTTGGTGGTAGAGTTGTCAGTTCCTACTGATAAATTGGATGTGAAGTGTAAGAAGAAAAAAAATTTTGATAAAATAGTACATAGATGGTGTTTAAATCCATGGATTTAAATGAGATTATCTGATCATCCAAGAAGAGAGTTGTATATACAGAGAAGAGATGAGTGCTGAGAACAGAAGTCACAGCACTACAACATTTAGAGGTCCAACATTGGAGAAGGAGCCAGAGAAGACTAAGGAGCCACAATGAAGTAAGAGGAAAACCCGAAGCATTCATAATTTAGAAGTCTAGAAAAGACTTTTGCAGAGACTTATGCAAAGTAATGTTGCTAGTTAGTGGCAGAATTAAGACTGCCGTTGTTATAAACGCACTGAAGACAGCAGAGACCTTAAGTTACATTTTTTTTCATATCACCAACAGGACTTAATAGAGCTAAATTTATGGTGAAAATTATGGTGAGAATTAGTTAAGTAATTTTTGATTGATTATACATAACTATGACAAAATGAACACCAAGTATATCTTGATAGGAAAAATAATAATTACCTCCTATTTTTACTTATTTATAGTCCTACTGTGTTGTAAATGAATATTTCTATGTAATATCTCTCATGAAAGATTTCTGGTTGGTCACATCAACTCTCTGATTTAGTGACACAATACCTATCTTTGTGACTGTTATCAATATATTTTGACCATAAGATTTAAATAATCTTGTGTAAAGAATGAGGTAGATTTATACCTGCATTTGATTTGGTGCAAAGAATTCACTCAAAGCCTTTCTTGCAGGTTTATATTATATTAGGAACAATTTTAGGCCTTCATGATACACACAAAAAAATGTGAATATGCACAGTAATTTCTACCAAGAATTTTGCAACTTAAAAGCAAAGATGAAATAGCAGCAATGAAAACACAAGACAAGAGGCCATGAGTGTTAAGTAGAGGTGCAAGTAAAATTCAACTCAATCATAGCACTTTTAAAATTTAATATATAGAAATAGCTAACATTTTAAACTTTAACTTTAGAATCACCTCTTAAAGTAATTAATAAATTTTGCATACAAAGCACATCCTTCACAAACTCTACATGTTTTTTTTTTTTTTTACTACTGAGATTGGGCTACAAACCCTAGATATAATAAAGGATTAATTCATTTAAAGATTTTTAAACTATAGTATCAGCCCATCCACCATTTTGAAGGTCAATGACTTAATGTTACACTTTAATCCTTTACCACAGTTAACTTAGAAAAGACAGCAAACACACTTAAAATGCTAATCAACAAAGAGTGAACTATGTCCATTGAAAAATATACTCTGGGCAAATGAATTACAGAAAGTCCACACACACACACAAATGACCTCCAGGTACAAGCCTTGCTTTTTTGGAGAAGAAGAAATGCTGAGTCTGGCATTTGTCTATTATTCTAGGAGATCTCCTGAGCAGAGATACAACAAATGAGTCCCATTATCCTCTGATACGGGGTATAGATTACAGCTCTGGAAAGCTGCATGTTAAATACGGTACAACTATCCATTGCTACCTTAAAAAATGACAATAATCTAATTTGGGGAAATACTAAAAAACATTCAATTGTTATATCTCACATGTTCTGCTGGGGTCATTTTTTAACAAATCGGTGGAAAGATTTGTAAGGAACAATGTGGTGCAGTTAAACTAGGGATTATAATGTCAGTTTTATCTAACACCTAGGAAGACCACTTTACCTCTTCCAATGTGAAAAATCTTGAAAACATTCTTATGGATGCCATATTACATGCAAATTAGAAAAATGACTACAGAAACTTTAGATTGTGTTTGGAGAAATTCTTTTCCCCTCTAGCCCACTGTCCTATATTACATATATTTATATATATTCAGTGACTACACATAAAATTTCTCAACAGCTTTAACTAGTTATTTTCTTTAAAAAATAGAGATCAGATTTATGATTCAATTTGACAATTTAAAATTGCATTTATATCTTTCTGCTTCTGTTCCACTATGTTGAGGGCATTCCTAGAATTTAACTACATACCTTACTAAAGATTTTCAGATAATTATAGATTTATTTTAATCTAATATATCTTAATGAAAATATCTAATATAATGTCTAAATATCAAGTATATAAATCTAAATATAGGTTAAGATATATTATGCTCTTTAGAATCATTAATTGTTTTAGTCAATGACTCCACAAATATTTACTGAGTGCCTCCAGTCTGCCAGGAATGGTGATAAAAGTGAGAGCAAAATGCCTTGCTCACAGTACACAATTGTTGAGTGAATAAAATAAAAACTAAATATACTTTTCAACATGAAGTTTTTAACATGTTTTCATAAAATCCAATATGTGGGTAGAGGATATAGTGACATGTAAATTCTAAAATTCTGCATTTTGCATAAATACTGGGAAACAGGAAAGGCTAATGAAATTCAGTTAATTTGAAAAATTCATTGGCATGGTTGCTTTGTTAATGCTAGTCTTTTGAATTATATATCTTTCATGAAATTGACCTAAGATTAAAACTGTCCATATCAGATTCCACTGGACTTATGTTGTACTTCAATATTAATAGCCCATAAGTTTCAGATATAGCATCAACTTAATAATAATTTTTAGGAGGGGAAGAAAGAAGGAAAAATGAAAAACAACATTAGAAAACACATCAATTGCAAGAATCATCCTAATTTTAGAATGCCACAATTATTTTTAAAAATGCATCTTAGATTAAGAAGCTATAATATTTCAAGGGTCATCTTTTGAAACCAGTATTTTATTTCCATCCAACAGAATTATTTGTTCTATTTAGTTGAGTGCAGAGAATATAAATCTAAATAGCCCTATGCCTTGAAGATCAATAGAATTAACTTTGTCAGGGAAAAAAGTCTAGCAATTCTGGTGCTTCATTGCCTCAATAAGAAGCCCATTTGAACCTACCAATTGTGCTCAGAATTGATCAGCTGATTTTGATACTTTTGAGATCACACATATAGTCTCATATACCCTATGATTCTGAATATATAACAAATTCACAAATCACTATATATTTTTATGCTCTGCTAACAATTTAAAGAATGTGCTAGGTTCCAGAGGATATAAACCAAGAGATATGTGATATGTCAAGTAATTAAAGAATCAAGCAAAGTAAAAATAAATATATATTAGACCAGATTCATCAGACCTAACCAAAATAACCATTCCATATTAAATATAATTTTAAATATTTAAATATATGAAAGAATATACAGAAGGCTTAACATTGTCTTCTTAAATCTTCAAATTTTCTCATACCACTGTAATGAGTTATGAGTTACTAGACAAAGCTATGGAAAACAGAAACCCACAAATAATGTTGAAATGTACAAGGGGCTGACTAGATCCCTTAGATGATTCATTGGGGCGTAGCAAATGCATGATAAATCTTTGTTTTATGAATATATAAGTGAGTAAGGGAGTGATTCATTCTACCTCTCAACAGCTTCATTCAAATGTATGCCTCAGCACAATTATAAATTTGTATCTGCAAAGGACCTGATGAGTTGCTTGAAAATAATCAAAACCAACTGTTAAATCTGCAATTATCAGAGAATCTACTGTCATCTCAGATATGTTAATGAATGTAAGAGAGTGACATAAAAGTAAACTCCTCCACTAGACAAGAAAAGACGCAACTGATCCAAACCAAGAACAGATACCAAAATCTTAGAGGAAAAATAGTTTCATAGAAAGTTTCTTATAAGTAATAACTCTCCTTTAATACAACACAACTATTATAAGCTATCTCTATTTGTGCTTCCCCTGTACAGCGCATCTTGCATGGCAAATTGAATTAAATTAAATTTTGTTAATTCACATACTTAAGAGTTTTCATGTTGAAGCAAGCATTGCAACAACATGATTTTCCCCAATGTTCTACCCAATTGAGTGAAGATACCTTATTTTTTATTAAAGGTATTTTTAACTATTCTTGTAAATTTACATATTGACAAAGTCCATACATGATGTAAAATGCCTTGGACTACCATTGCATTATCTTCAGTATTTTGTATTTTTCATAATCCACTCTTTTTGTATTTTATCAAGGAAGGTAGATGTATTTAGTTGGAATAACCTTAAGCATCTCTAGCCTTATACTGTTCTTACTCT
>PVKH010026768.1:0-13130 GCA_004027955.1 Chaetophractus vellerosus
TCAGCAAATCGTGAGTCTATTAATTAATCTGTAGATTTCCCAAATATTTAGTTTTCATATTGGAAGTATATGTCAACTTATTAAAACTGTTTTTATCTTATATCAAGTAAAAGAAATGAGATTTGAGAAAATGTTTGCCATTTTCTCTTATAAAAGCAGTAGGGTCACATTTAGATTTGTGAGTAAAATAAAATGACTAATTATAAAAACTCTCTGATTTCCTCCATTGTAATAAAGAACAACAGCAGACAAATATGAGAAACAAATTTTAAAAAATAGGTGGCTGGAAAATATTTCAAAGGGCTTTGAAAACTTATTGAAGCAATGTAAGAAGAGATGAGAAATAGAAGAAAATGAAATAGTTAATGGAGAATCAGTTCAGAGATAAAGTGCACCATATGTCTGCACACACCAAGGGGACCTGGAAGTCCAGACATTAGAAACTATTTATTCATGACTATCTTGAGAAGCCAAAACAGCTCACACATAAGTTGAGGAACACAGGAAATTTGTAAGTCATTATAGAAAGATTTGCATTAATAATGTGTAATGAAAAAATTTCAAGGTTTAATGGATAACCTTAATTCTCTGGGAAACTGGATTTTGTCAAATGCTTCCTTCTCCAATATTCCTGAATTTTTCAGGATTCCTTTGATCCACAATCATAAATATATATTCAAAATATTGCTGTGAGGTTGTCAGTGTTATTAGGCATTATTATCATTTATAGACTGTGAAATTGAAACAAAAACAATTAATTGAGTGACTCAAGAATGCACAGTTTTTATGAGTAAATTGGAACTTGAAAATTGATTCTCTGGATTTCTGGACTGTCTTGATTGCACTGTGCCTGATGCTTGTCTAAGATTTAAAGTAAAGGATAGCTCTCCAACATTAATGCAATATTATTCAACATCACCACTCTGATCGCCATGGAACATATATTTAATTATTGATGCATGCAAAATGCATGAGGTAAATTAAGGTATTTATATTCATATATGCATGAAATTAAGATGTTGTAGGGTATCATCTTTTCTGAGGAGAGCTTGGGGAGTGCATATGATTCAAGAGGTTGAGCACCTGCTTCCCACATGGTTGATCCCAGGTTCAGTTTCCAGTGCCTCTAAAAATAAAATAATAAACAACAAACAAACAAATGAAAAAAACCTAATCAAGGGAGCCACGGTGGCTCAGTAGTTGGGCATGGGCTTCCCACATACATGGTCCCAGGTTCAATCCCTGGCCCCAGTACCTCTTAAAAAAAGGAAGAAGGAAAGAAAGAAAGAGAGAGAGAGAGAGAGAGAGAGAGAGAGAGAGAGAGAGAAAGAAGAAGAAAGAAAGAAAGAAAGCACTTGTAAATGAAAAATCAAACAGAGAAACCAAATTCTATAGATAATATTGATTACACTGTCTTGTACAGAGAAGCTAAAGTAAAGGAGCAAATATCTATATGAAGAATCAAATTTTTAAGGTGGCATACAGTAATTGTTATATGAATGATACATTCTGCAAATATTAATAAGTACAATTAAAAGAGAAACTTTGAATATCAATTAGCACATTCAAACCAGAAAAGTGGATGTGAAGTGCAATATTGATAATTTTCTACACTTTTTTCTTTAGCTTGTTATGATAGGGATAATTAACAACTTCATAATTTTATCTCTTCTATAGTGAATTTCAAATGAATAAAATAATAATAAGAAAGGCAAAATTAGATACAGGTTATACTAATTTAAATACAATTTTTAGATAGGTGGTGTAAGACCTCTTCAAATTGTATAGATTTTTACTTGAGATATTAGTTAATTTAGTGTCAATCCCTGTATTAACTTTTCATTCAACCCTTCTAAGCCTCAATTTGTTCTTATCTATTTATTTATTATATATATATATTTTAGGATACATTGATTACATAAATGCTACTCAGAAATTTTAGGAGTACCCATATGCCACACCTCCCACACCTCCCACAACCTCCCACATATATATCCTTCATCAGTGTGGCACAACACTTGTAATAGATATACACATTTTGGGGCTTTGCCATCAACCATGGATCACAGTTCAGACTGTAGACCACCCTCTCTCCCATACAGTTCTGCATGAAACATGATGATATAAAATGGCCTATATCCTCCATTGCAACATCACCCAGCACAATTCCCAAGTCCCCAAAAAAGCTCCCATATTCAACTGCCCTTCCCTCTCCCTGCCCCCAAAGCATCCAGTGGCCACTGGCTCCACATAATTTTGTAATTTCTTCCATTGCATGAATCACAAGTCTATATCAGGACACCAACAATTCCATTCTAGTCCATAGTTCTTCCCCCAATCCTGAGGAGTCTGGGATGGTGATGTCTCCTTCAACACCAAGTGTGGGGGAGCTTATATCCCATGGGTATGATGGAAGAGTTGTCCTGCCTGTAGCTGCAGGCTCTCTCCGTTCCCCAGGATAGCCTTCATCAATCATCATCTCCCCACTAGGTGTCCTGGGTGAGTCCATTGAGTTGTAGATTAGGAGTTGTAGGTCCACAGAGCCTCTTGACCCAGTTGGCACATGGACAGCCCATAGGCTCTGGTCTCTGGAAGTACATCTAAAACTCTGGCATCAAATATAGGTTTGAATAGAAGAGACAGATGGACCATGAACAGTGAAGACATATTTTGGTCAGTCTCTGTCACTCTCAGGAGCAAGGGTTCCAAATTAGGGTCCATTGGTAAGGCACCAAACTCTGGGGCTATCTTCCCTGATATAAGACCTGGATATCTCCAAAGCCCTCAGAAGGCTCTCTGTTTGGGGTGATATCCATATTTGAAGTCTAGGAGGTCCTACTGGGGTGTGCATAAGTGTTACCTCTGGGTTGACCTCCCGACTCACTTTGAAGTCTCTTAGCCCTATGAACTCATTTGTCTTTACCATTTCTCCCTTTTATTCGGAGTCTTTTTCCAGTCATTCTGCCCATTGGCACTTGTTAGTAATCTCTCATTGCCAGGGAGGCTCATCCCCAGGACTCAATTTGTTCTTAAATTGGTTGTGAGAAAAGTTGTAATATCTTCACAGTACAAATTTGAGCAATCAAGAATTCTGAGGAGTTGGAAATGCATCACTGACATATGAAACAGAATGATGAAATATATTGAAATAGGATTATGTGTTTGGGTCAGATATTTGATTTTGAATTGTCATACATTCAGGAAAGAAGTGGGAAGGAAAACCAGATTTTCCACCCCCTCTGGATAATCATGAAGACATTTTCTTATTTCATACTGAGGAAAGTATGATCAATTAAAACCCTTTATGAAGATCCTTTCTCTGTTTTCTTGAGTAACAATTTTTTAAGTGCTGCAATCACATCCTTATTACTAAGGCTGATATGATGGGATTAACAGTGGAGTCACAAAGATTTAGAAAAGAGAGAACATTTTGTCAGTTCCTAGAGAGTGATTTTACTTGGGCCTCAAATAGGTGATGGCACCAGGACCAAAGAATAAAACCACAACCATGAGGTGAGAAGAACAGGTGGAGAAAGCTTTGAACTGACTTGTGGTTGATGGCAACTTTAAGATGGTGGAGATGATTTTGATACATGAGCCAAGTATCAATAGGAAAGAAAGCATGGCAAATAATGTGGTAACTACATAGACACATTTTTCTTTACGTGAAGTGTCACCACAGGCCAACTTGATCAATGCAGGAATGTCACAGAAAAAGTGGTTGATTTAGTTAGGAACACATAAAGGCAGTGAGAAGACCCGATATGTGTGTCCTATCTGAACTGGAATTCCACTGCTCCAGGAGCCACCTTCCAATTGGATACACGTCTTTTGGTTCATGACTAGAGGATAGTGCAGAGGGTTACAAATAGCCACATAGTAGCCATAGGCCATCACAGCCAAGAATAAACATTCAGTTGTCCCTAGCATGAGGAAGAAGAATATTTGTGTGGCACAGCCCAGCAAACAAATGCTTCTATCCTGAGTCCAAAGGTTCTCCAGGATGCTGGGAACAGTGACTGACACATAACAGATTTCAAATGAGGAAAAAATTTCCAGGAAAATAATACATAGGGGCCTGAAGAGCAGATTCTACCCTTGTAATTATTATGATAATACCATTTCCTATCATGATTAATGTGTAGATAAGAAAGAAAATTCCAAATAGGAACCCTTGGAGTTTTGGAAGGTCAGAAAATCCCAGGAGAACAAAGCCCATCACTGAAGATAAATTGCCTTCTGCTCTTTGGTCTCTATGGAACATCTGAGAAAATAATAAATTCAAGATATAAAAGTCACTTTATGTCCTTGGGGTGATGTTTTCTAAACTATAAAATAAGTACAACGCACTTCCAAAAATCACAAAGTCAGTAAGGATGGGTTATGTAAAAACATCTAAATTTGATTTTAAACTGTGGCTAAAACTGTCATTCTTTCACTCAAAGTCATACCTAAAAATATATTCCTATCCTGAATTATGTGTGTTGAGGGATGACTATATTTTCTTCCTATTTGTATTGAACTATGTAATGTTGTATAATGTCATTTGGTTTTGATAATCAGACTATCAGAATTGGGTTATAATTATGTTAATAAAATAAAAAATAAAATAAATAAAACTGAAATTATTGCAAATACATTGACAAATTTTGATTGGAAGTTCATTCCCCTTAATTCTCCATTTTTGTTCTTTCTCTGTAAGTAATTGTTTTTATCCTTATTTTAATTTGTTTCCTGAAAGATTTTTAAAAGCTATCTTAATAACATGTTCAATGAATAAACTAGAATATTGATCACACTGGGTGATCTCCATGGATTTTTGCATTCTTGTATTTCTTGTAGTGACTTTTACTTTAATTGGAAGAAATCATAATTAATTGAACAACAGATGAGAGAAAAGACATTATTAACTTTTTCATATTGGCATTGCATTTGGATGTTAAATCTTGATATTAATTACCAAGTGTTTAATCATGATTAGCATGAAAGGTGGAGAAAGTTAAAAAGGTTTGTGGTTCAAGTAGAATCTGGAATCAAATCCAGACCGTCCTTTCAAATCTGCTCTTATATATTTTGCTTGGCATGTCTTCCCTCTTTTACAAAAGAGCTCTATGAGTTGCACAGAAGTCCCAGTTTCTAATTCAGGATTTTCCATATGATTCAAATCTTTCCTGAGCTCTCCTGTCTTCCAAAGGCACTTTTGATATTATTTACTGTGTGCTGTTAATATAGGAACAGTTTGTTTCCAAATTTTACTCTCTCTCTCTCACTCTTTCACTACCTCTCTCTCTTTCTCAATAATTAGCTCCTGAAGTGTATCTTACAACTCTTTCTGTAATTTTGATACCAACAACCTACAATGTATCTCCATGAGTGCTTGAATATTTGAAATTTTTTCAAACTGGTAGTCTCCATTATATGATACTTAAGATATTGGAAGAGGATATCTCCACATATTCCAGTGTCTGAATATGGTATTTAAGCTCTAATGTTGGTTGTAGCCTCTTGAGCATAGTTTCACATAGAGGATGACAGAAAACTATGATTTGAAATCTAGGCAAGGGCTTGCAAACTATTAATGACTATGGTAAAACTTGGAACTTTATGATCACCTACAATAACTTAAACACTCTGCTAGAAGTATTCACAGAAATTATCTTACTTAATCCTCACAGTGGTGTTGTGAGGCAATTCTTTCACCATAATGAACCTTGTTCTCAAATATGTTATATTAAACAACCAAGATCACACAGGCCTATGTGAATCAAAATCCAAGTTACTTTGCTGCAACAAGTAACACCAAGAGATCAGGGAATCAAATGTTTGTACTGTTTCTTACATGACTATTTAATGAATACCAGGTACTCAATAACTGTTTCATTAATGAAAGCCTAACAATTCCCATTATTTATTAGCATGTACTATATGCTCTTTCAAGGTTCAGTGTGAGGATATGGTATCCTTATTATTGGCTTATATATTTACCTCTATATCTCAATGACATAGAGGTCACCCTTTTTTTTACTCCAATGCTCTAATAGGTGAGTTTTTTTGGGGAAAATAAAGAACAAAGCAAACATTTTTAAATAATTGGACACCAATTAGAAACTAATAATCTAAAACTGACAAGTAATAATTTCCTATGTGATTTGTGGCAAATTCTGAATAAGAAGTAATAATAATCACTTTTGAAAATTTCCCACAGAACCAGTGCAGCTCAGTGGTTGAGTGCCTGCTTTGCATGTATGAAGTCCCAGGTTTAATACCCAGCACTTAAAAAAAAAATTCATACACAGTGTGAATATCAATGAGATAAGGTATGATAAACCCTTCAGAAAAGTAAGTTTAGAATCATTAAACATTTCCTACACAATTTATAATTTCCATCTTTAATATTACTGAAAAATAAAACCTTTTGTAAACATTATAATCTAGAGTATTTACTCTCTTGCTTTGGAAATTATTCAGTTTCTTCCAATTAGCTACACATGAACAATTTACTATAATATTTATAATATTAAAATATATTATTTATTGATCAGACATTTTGCTGAGTTCATAAATTATTCCTCAACTTTTAATTACTCAGAAAATTTGAAAGAAACTGGCTTAAATACACTTGGATTATAAATTTTATTCTAATTATACTTTATATTTCATACTGATTGATAGTTTGTATTGAATCATTTCATATTTAATTACTAAGAAGTCTCCAAGGAAATCATGGTGCTTTGCTGTACAGAGATGGTGGTATCTTACACTGTATATGCTATAAACCTGCTCATATCTTTTAATCTCAAACAACAATTAGGCAATTAATCTTAAAGCAAAGGAAAAAGTTAGTGGAATGAAATTCAAGCAACTCTGAAAGAAAGATGGGAAAGAAGGAAAGAAGGAAGTAAAGGGAGTGAGGGAGCAAGAAAATAGAAGGGAGGCGAGAGGGAAGAAGGAAAAAGCCACAACCTAAGAATTCTTCTGCATATTTCCATAAGAACAAAATACTCACCACAGTGTTAAGTAAAGGATGAATGGTTTCCAATGCTTTAAATCCACTAAATCTGTACCTAATATGGAATGAGATTTTTATCCTGGGTATAACTTGATTGTATATATTTGCCCCTTCTTAATACATAGAGTAGAGCAAACAACTGTAGCTTTACTATACTGAAAGGAACACTACTCACAGTTCTCATTCTCAGAAGTTCTTCAAAGAGAAGGGTGAATGAAGCCCTAATGTTTTTGCTCCTTTAAGTGAAGCTCTTTTATTTTCCTCAGGAACATAGGAAAATTACTTTATTTTATTCAGCTAGTGAAATTATAGCTCTAAATCCACTTGGTGGAAAACATTGCTAGTCAGTTAGGTTAGTAAATTTGCTTTAATTTTTAATCAATACAGTATAATGTCAAAAGTAAATATTAAAAAAATTAATTTCCCAGGTGTTTCAGGTTACTTTTCAGAAAATGTGTTTCTTTAAAAATGATTTCCTTTATTGATAATAGAATACAATGAAAAACATCCCTCTAATGCCATTTTCAGCAATTTTTATCTTAGAAAAAAATTCAAAACTGTCCCAATAATTTTTATCATGTTATTATAACTAATAATACATTTCAAAATATTATTAAGCCATTTATCTCACTAAATTTCTAACAGGAAACAGGAATTGCTGCCTGAACTGTAGTTGAAACATCAATTAATTAGTGTATTTTCTAATAGTCTGCAAATTTTGGGGTTTTCTAGTTTTTAGTACTTAATAAACAATAAACACAGAAGACCCACGTAAACTGTAATTAAGTTCTTAGTTGAAAAATTATAATGTTCACCTTTATGGAAGGGGATTAAATTATTTCTTTCTCTGATACAGAGAATTTTAAGTGATGTTCTATTGAAATTAAGTTTTAAACCACTTGAAATTCAGGAGGTGCAAAATGACTAATCCCCTTCTAAAATAATTTTTCTTTCTTTCAAAGCATACAGTGATCTTTAAGTAAAAAAATATTTCTTTCTTTCCTGTGGGAATTTATCATCTCCTGTGTTACTTTTTAATTCATCTAACCCATTATACTTGCCTTTGAAATATTTTGGACAGCAACCAAAAATATCACAGGCCATAACTTTCCTTTTTAGTGGTGTCTTACTCTACCATTCTTTCAGGTGCTTGGCATCTTTTGTGTTTTTGTTCTTTTCTTTTTAGCTGTCTGCAATAATTAAGTGTGTGTTACCAGTTATTCTCTAGTGCTTTAAAAATGTCTTTATTAGATTACGAATTTTCAGACTCAGTCCATGATAGATGATAAATTTAGTAGAGACTCAAAAGAGTCACAGGCAATCTCTTGACCTTTCAAAGCTGCCTATCTTGTTACTTATTTATAAAAGGCCCATGTAGAGAAATTAAAGATGGTTCAACACTGGTAGAATTTATAAATTTTTAAAAATATATGAATGGAAATATCAGAATGAGTACATCAGAGCATTGTGAATTATAAATGAAGAATCAAAAATGGATAATAGACAATTGATTTCTAAGGGCAGAAGAAGTGTGGCATTTTCCCATTTAAATCATGTAAAATTTCAAATATATGAAAATATAGAATAATATAGGTAATCCCCTTGAATCAATCAAAACATAATCAATTACATTGATTTGCATATGTCAAATGAAACTTGTAGAACTGGGATAAAGTACAATTAGTCATTGTGTATAAACCCTTTTTCATATTTGTTGGTTTTGGGTCATAATATTTTCATTGAGTTTTTGTTTATATTCATCAGGGATAATGAATTGTTGTTTCTCTTCATGTCATGTCTTTTGTTTTGTTTCTGAATAACCTTGATCTCTAAGAATCATGTGATGTTTTTACCAGTCCTCCATTTTTGGGGGGAGAGAGTTTGAAGATTGGTAGTTTTTCTTTTCAAAGGTTTGGTAGAATTCACCATTGTAGTTTTCTAGACTTTGGCATCTTTTTTACGTGGGGATAATTTTAATTTCTAATTCAATTACCTTACTTGTTACATTGATAAAGATATTTAACTTTGTGCATCTCATTGAGTAATTTGGGTATATATAGAAAGTTTGCTTATTTGTCTAAGCTGGCTAATCAGTTTTTATAAAATTGTTCATGCCATTCCTTCATAGTTATCTTTTATTTCTCTAAGATTGGTCATCGTGAGCACAAAAATAGAGATTTCAATTACTGTTTTTAAATATTTTTTTAATATTTGGCTTTAAATCCTTTAAAAGTGAAAAATACATATTATAATTGTATTTTATGATTACCTATGTGCTTACATTTCTCAGGGCTCTATTATTTTTGTGTAAATTTGAGTTATTTCCCGGTATCACCCCCTTTCAACATGAGGGATTTTCTCTAATATTTATCCTGATATAGGGTTTCTAGCAACAGTCTCAAAAATTGGTGGTCTAATATAACTTTATTTTTGCCTTCCTTTTTGAATGATAGTTTTATTGTGTATAAAACTCTTTTTGACAGACTTTTTTTCCTTTTTTTGAAATTTGAATATATTATACTATTGCATTCTGGCCTCCATCATGTCTGACAAGAAGTTTGCTAATTTTTTCTTGTGGCTTTGGATACTTTTTTATTTATCTTTGGAAACCAACAGTTAAATATGATGGGTCTTAATGTAATCCCCTGGTATGTGTAGCTTCATGTTTTAAAAATAAAATATGGGATATTTTTTGGTAATTTTTTTCTTCAAATATATTTATGTTCCTTTCTCTTTCTTCTTCTTTCTAAGACTCTTAATATATGTATTTTAGTGACCTTTATGGTATTCCACTAGTTTTTGAGACTCTGTTTTATTTAATTTTAATTATTGTTTCTTTGTATTTTAACATTGTATCATCTATATGGATTTATTTTCAAGTTTGCTAGTTCTTCCTTATGCCTGCTCAAATATGCTGTGGAGCACCTATAGTGAAATTTTCATTTATTATTGTATTTTTTTAAATCTAGATTTTCCATTTGCTTGTTTTAAAATAATTTTCACATAGATGATAGATAGATAGATAGATCTATTTGATGAGTCATTATAATCATTCTTTCTTAAAAATCTTTAAACAAGGGTTCCTTTAGTTCTTTGGTAATATTTAAAATAGTGGCTGTTAAGAAGTCTCGTATCTCTCAGACACAGTTTGTAAGGACTTTGTTTTGTTTTGTTGCTTCTGTTATCTGTATATGTGTCTCACTTTCTTGGGTTGTTGCATGACTCAAAATTTTTGGTTAAATATAGATATTTTAGATAATATATTGTGGCAACTCTGGATTTTAATTCACTCTACAGTTAGTTGTTGTTCCTATTTCTATGTTTGTTTAGTGACTTGCACAGAGTGATTCTGTGTAGTCTGATTCCTTTATTGTGTGGAGCCACTTACTTCTCTGCCCAGTTGTTTTGTTTTGTTTTGTTTTGTTTTGTTTCTAAAGTCTTATTTACTAAAGAGTGCCCTTGGATCAGTACAACTTACTGATCAGCCACTGATTGACCAGATGTGCTTAAACACCTTGAAGCCAGTAAGACTTCTCCTCTTTGTGATGCATCTATGTGTGACTAGAGGAAGGTATTCAGTGTACCCTTTGCTGAACTTTGTTGTCTGTTTTAACAAGGTTATGTGCAACCATGGTCGAGTGACTTACTGACACTCTCCTTGGTACCTCCTGAGTGTGTATGCACCCTTGTACATATACAGAGCACTTCAGAAACTAGGGGTTAGATGGAGAATATCAATGTACTATTTTACTTACTCATTCTCCAGAACTGCCCATTAAATTGCTGTCTGGTCTCTTCCAACACTCAAAGGGACTTTAGGCTAGTTGTAATATTTGTCTTCCCTTATTATTTGCCATGGAGACTCTTAATATGTGTGACAATGTCCTTAGGAATGGAATTTGCCACGCTTTGCTAAAAGTAAAGTGAGCTTCCTGCAACAGATATGAGAGATGGGAGTCTTCATGGCTTGTGCTGTGATAGATCTTCTCCATGGAGCTGAGTAGCAGATGGGATAATACTCAGGCTTAAACACAACTGATCACCAATATTTTTATTGAACTAGACTTTATTTTCATAAGTAAACATTTCACAATTTTTTGGTCAATTTCAAGATTTTTCATCACTGCAGTTGGCAATTTTATCCAGTTTTATCATTTCTGAACTGCTGACCCAGCCAGTCCAGAAGCCTAAGTAATTGATTTTTTGACAAATGTGCATATGTTTTCCAGTTTAGAAATTGTGGTAAAGTTGAATTATGTACTGTAGAAAAAAGACATGTTCTTAATTTTAGTCCTAGTCCAGTAGATATGAACCCATTTGTAATTAGTACATTCTTTTTTTTTAAAAAGATTTATTTATTTTATTACATATCTCCCCTTCCCCCTGCTGCAGCGACATGCCGAGAGTGGTCACTGCGCAGGCGTGGCTTTCCCCGCTTGTGGGCAGTCTCTGCGTCTGTTCACAGCTGGCTTTCAGTTCGCGGGTGGCTGGCTGCGCTCCATCCGCGGGCGACCTGCCCTGCCCGTGGCGGCTCTTGCCATGTCTGTGGCAGCTTCTTGCCCTGCCCATGGTGGCTCTGGCCCACCCATGGTGGCTTGCCATTCTCAAGGCGGTCTGCCCGCTAGGAGAGGTCCCCGGGAATCAAACCCAGGACCTCCCATGTGGTATGCCGGCGCCCTATCCACTGGGCTATCGAGCCGGCCCCAGTACCTTCTGAAGATATTATTTTTAGGTTATCTGTGACCTAAATCAAAATGAGTTTTTCCTACTACTATAGGCCTTATAAGGAAAAAGCCTGTGGATGAACCAGAGCTAGAAGTCAAATCAACCCAGAAAAGAAAAGGTGCAAGTGATGTAAAGCAGAGATACAACCAAGAGACACCAAGGATTGTGGGATCCAGAGACAGAATGTTACAGATTTTGTTGAGAAACCATTTCCTTGCTCATGCCTTGATTTTGGACCTCTCCTAGCCTCAAAACAATGAGCCAGTTCCCATTGTTTAAGCCAATCCTTTGTGTGGTATTTGTCATAGCAGCCTGGAAACAGAATAAAAGAATTGTATTTTTAACAAATAGCACTGAACAATTAAAAATCATATGGAAAAATTTAACCTAAACCTAAAACTCATGCTTTATAAAAAGATTAGCTCAAAATGGATTAAGGAGCTAAATATATAATGTGAAACTATATGTACTTAGAAGAAAACATAGGAAAAATCTTTGTAAACTGGGATTAAACAATGAATTCTTAGATATACTACTAAAGCACAATCTTCAAAAGAAGTTATTGATATATTGGGCTTAGCAAAATTAAAATATTTTGCTCTGACAAAGACATTGTTGAAAGAATACAAATAAAAGATACAGACTGGGGAAAATATTTTGATATCACACATTCAACAGAGTAAATGTATGTAGAGAATATTAAAAAATCCTTCCAAAATTCAGCACTAGGACAAGAATCAACCTAATTAACAAATGGACAAAAGACTTGAATGGCAGCTGTTACTTTAAGCATGGCTATTTCTAATAGAGGAGCCCACAAGATCTGGTCCTAAAAAGGAGGAGCATTTCTCTCAGTGAGAAAGTGATTTATTGTGAATGCACAAGCAAGAAAGTGGGGGAATCATTCCTAAAACCAGTTCTCTGTAAGAATGTGAGTTGGGGTTTTTATATGCAGGGAAAGAAGAAAAAAAAAAAAAGGAAAAAACATATGAAGGCTGCATGGCACAGTTTTGCCAGATCAGCAAAGGGGATTTCACCAAGGGTCTTGTAATGAAGAACAGGATACACTCCTTAATTTTGTTTTTCCTCAAGATGTCATTCTTATCCTTGCTATCCTGGTTTCAAGGGTTACTCAATCAGAGCTCAAGAGTTAGATCTCCTAAGTTCAGGGCGTCCATAACTCCCTTTTCTTCTGACCATTCAGGCATTTAAAGACCATTCTCTTTAAAGGGAAAGTCACTGATTTACTGAGCCCGGGGTGTCACTGGTGCCAAATGGTTTGGTTTTACAATGAGATGCTGTCTTCTTCCTATAACTGGGACTGAGGAGATCTTGTTAATGTCTTAAGTACAAGACATTAACAAGCTATCGGGAGAAAATTAATGCAGACAGTTGA
>PVKH010026769.1:0-13146 GCA_004027955.1 Chaetophractus vellerosus
CCTCTCTCTAGAGCAGAGGTTCTTAACCAGGGGTCCATGGAAAGATTTCAGGACTCTGTGAGCTTGAATTGAAAAAAAAAAATCTACTTATCTTTCTTTTCTCTGACCTTTAACTGAAATCTAGCATTTCCTTCACTTATGAATGTATGCAATAAATAAATTAGAGTAGTATTCATTTCACCTGACTGGCAAAGGGGTCTGTGGAACAAAAAAGGTTAAGAACCCCTGCTCTAGAGAATAGACCACCTCTTTTCAGTCATGTTGGAGGAGGATGGGCTTGCTGGGAGTTGAGGTGGGGGATCTGCGGATGTAATTCCTTCTTAAAGACTTTTAACCAGGTGACTTATTTCAGTCCCCCCCTTCATCCCTACTTCCTGAGCTTTTTGGGGATCCAGTGATATAAAAATGGGATTTAAAATAGGTTGGTTTTTAGCTTTCTTATTTTCCTTCTCAGATTCAACTTTTCCCGAATCTGTTAAGTCAGTCACTGCTTGTCTATCTGCTTTCCAGCTTGTGAAATTCTATTGTAAGTTTTCCTTTTCTGTTCTTTTTATCCTTGTGAGGTTGTGCCCTAAAATGAAATCTCTTTACTATCATTTTAGCAGGGTTTCAGGAAAAAAATGAAATTCTATATCTGTGTTTTATCTGACAGCTTTATCTGGGAATTCCACCAACAAACATCCTTGTTACTATTTTTTTTCATTTAGTGATTTAATTCTTAATGTTTAAAATTTTCATCCATCTATATATCCTTCCTAAAATACCTAGCTGGTTATTCCAAACCTTTTTTTGTGTGTGTGAAAATTCTGATTTGTATGTAATTAACAAAGTGACATTACCAATACTAATATTCCTGAATTCAGTTAGGCTTCAACATGGTCTTCCATTCTCTTTTGCTGCAGGTCTGATAAATGGATGATATTATTTTATTGAGTGAACATTTATTCTGTTCTGTGCATACCATTGCAGCAAGCTCTACTTAATAGTGAATAATTAATATGAAAAGGATGGGCTGGAATACCAAAAAGACATATCGGGGCAAGGATTCAAATAGTCTCATATAATTCTGGATTGTTGTGATATAATAGCTGTAGGCAGATCAATTTGTAAAGCACACTGATCTAGATGATCCTTCTGTCAAGAAGAACATCAGTCTAAGGATTGATTGGTAGGATCCTTAAATAATAGCTCTTGTACTGTAAATGGCTGGAGATAAGGGCTTGGGCTAGTGATTAGGCTAAAGTTAAAACTTTAAGGATCACCACGCAGAATATGAAGCTATGGAATTAAATGGAGTGGCCCATGGAAAATGAAATGAGAGGGGACTGCAGATGGAACTCCATGGACCAACATTTAAGGGTGTTTGGAGGAAGAGGAACCTGCTAGGCAAATTGAGACCTACTGGACAAAGAAATGGGAGGCATTTATACCGTGGAAAGGAGTCAAGATGGAAGGAGTGGGAAGCAGATGTGGCTCAGGCGACTGGGCTCCTGCCTACCACATGGGAGGTCGCTGGTTCAGGTCCCGGTGCCTCCTAAAGAAGACAGTGAGCTGATGTGACTGGCAGGTGTGGCAAGCTGACACAGCAAGATGATGCAACAAGAGATGTGGGGAGGAAAAACATAATGAGAAACACAACAAAGCAGGGAGTGGAGGTGGCCCAAGTGGTTAGGCACCTCCCTCCCACATCAGAGGTCCGGGTTTGGCTCTTGGTGCCTTCTAAAAGAAACAAGGAAGACGAACAGACACAGCAAGTGAAAAACAACAAGGGGGTGGGGAGAAATAAATAAAATAAATCTTAAAAAAAAAAAATGTAGGAGTGCTCCTCAGCTTCTATCCCTGCAGAAAGGTCAAGTGAAATGAGGATAAACATAGAGAAAGTCCTGGGAGCCTTATTTTTATGACCAGATTTGGAGAACAAACATTATTATATTTAAAGACAAAACTGCTCCCTCCCTCTTGGAGAATATTCAACTCAGTTTTGGAAGTACTGACATAGAGGACAAGCTGACGGTCAGCTTAGTCTGAGTGAGTGTGATATTGGATAAGGCCAGGGCTGGAAGATTAAAACATAGGACTATGGGGTTCTTTTAATGTAGGTAGATGCTTAGGGTTGTGAATCAAGAAAATGGATTAACTGGTATATGAGCATCTCTAAGACCACCCCTAGCTTGGACAATTCACTAAGAAGACTCACTGGGCTCAGCATATAATTGTCCTCATGGTTATGATTTATTACAGCAAAAGGATACAAAGCAAAATCAGAGAGAAAAAGTGCATGGGATGAAGTCTGGAGGAAACCGGGCACAAGCTTCCAAGAGTCCTCTTCCCATGAAGTCACACAAGCACACTTAATTCTTCCAGCAACGAGTTATGATAATGCATGTGAAATATTGTCTACCAGGGAAGCTCATTTGAAACTCAGTGTTCAGCGTTTTTATTGGGGCTCACGACTAGGTGTTGGTAAGCAGGTCACATGTACCAACATTCCAAACTCTCAGAAGGAAAGCAGGTGTTTGGCATAAATCACCTTGTTTGTGCAAGCAGTTTAAGCATAGTGAGCCACTCTTAACAGTTAGGATGGTGGGAACCCTCCTCAAATCCAAGTTCCCAGATGGCAGCCAAAAGCCTACCTTGCCAACAGGCTTTTCTCAGGCCTGCTATATGAACTCTTTTTTTGCACAATCAGTTTAAGAGGTAAGTCATTTTTAAGGGTCAGAACTGAGTTTTAATCTCAGTCAATTTCAGAGGTGTTTGATGGCAGGGTTAGAGCCTCACGTGTAGACTGGTGTTGTGATAATAGGAGGCCGAAAACTCAGCTAGAAGATTAGGAATTAAGGGTGAGAAACACTGTCCTTGGAATATTGGAACTCATGATAAGAAAGAGAATCATGGGAATATGAAGGGCTGATCAGACCAGTATCTCAGCTGAATCAAGGTGCATTTTTTATGCAGTACGAGAGAATAGAAACATAGTGCTGTTTTCTTTCTTTTTTATTTTTTTGGTCTTTCAAAAATTTGCCTTTTTGACTGTTTGCTCTTTGAATGTCCTTAACTCATTCAAATACCACCCTTTGTGACTTAGTGCAAATCATTAACTCAAAGTTTTAGATCTGAACCATTTATTACTGTAGTCACTAGCCATATTTGACTATTTAAATTAGTTAAAATTAAATAAAGCTAAAAATTCAGTTCCCCTGTTGCATTGGCCACATTTCAAGTGCTCAATAGTCACATGTGGCTAGTGGCTACTGTATTGGATAGCACCGATATAGAAAGAAAATTTCCTTTTCTAGATAGTTGTCTCATACCTTTCCCTGTTCATTTTCTGTTTCAGTGGTTCTCAGCTTTTCTAGGTTCAAGGCATTCTTAGGAATGCAGAATTTTTGGTGGACATCCTTGATGGTTTTAAAATAACACTAAAAAGTGAGCCATAATTACAGTGCCAACTGCTACAGTGTAATATGTCTTACTGAGTCTATGAAAATATCTGCAGTTACCGTGCTATTCATTTGACCCTGCTGCAGTGGTATGTGCTCTTAGGAGAACTGTTTTCTACACCTTCTGGGCTTTCCATAGATTGCATTGTGAGATAATAAAAAGTTTAACATTGGGCAGAAGGATCATCCTTCTACCTGGTACCTACCCTACCAGTCTGTATCTTCATATGTGGTAACTATTCTCAAGAATCCTCAAAACAACCCTTTGAGGTAAGTATTGGTCCACTGTTACAGCAAGTGAAACTGGCACTCAGAAATTTCACGTAAGGTGTCCAGGGTCACCAAACTAGTGAATACAGATGCTTGATTCAGACCTTTCTGTTTGTCTTCAGAGTTTGTGCTTTTCCCTTTGTGGGCTTGGCCAATGATGACCCATTCTCTCCACCATGTGAGTGACTCTCCCAAAAAATCTTTCAAAGTTGTGCTTTATTAACATTTAAAAAAAAATACATTCTATATACTTTTAATTCAGGATAAAGACTGAATGACATGGAAGGAGAGTTTTTTAATTTTATTTTAAGGGATTGCTAATTTTATTTATTTTAATTAGATTGAAAAGCACAGAAAAAAACTTATTTAAAAAAAGTAAAAATCACTCATACTACCAGCATTTATTTTGGAATCATTTAAAAACTTTACTCTGCTTATATAGACATATCCTTTACAAAGATGTTATTATGATATTATATGTATTTGTCTGCAGCGTCCTTATTTAATAATTTATTATGAACATCTTTCCAGTTATGAATATTTTTTTGTGAATTAGCTGTTCTGTTACTTTAAAATTGTGTGTTTTTTAAAATGGTTATCGTTCTACCCGCTTTAACCACCACTCTCCTTCATTTTAGCTGCTAGGTCTAGTTTTTCTCTGTGTGGTCTTACTAAGGAATAATTGCAAGAGAGGAACAAAGTCTTAGTAAATTTGGTGGCATTCAGCACCAAATAATTCCAGATGTTTGCTTTTCCCTCCATATAGGGAAAATCCTTTCTGATGCTGTTTGTTCTTATTCTCGCTTGTTTTTATTTCTTGTTTTATTTCTCTTTCATTTCATTTAGTTTTAACCTCCATACCAGACTGGTTTTGTGCAGTCCTTGGCCTGCTTCTGTGCCATCTTTGCCATCTTTGCCCCTAGCTCTCCCTCCAGGCACAAGTCACTGATGTGTCTGTTGGCAGGGAATGTAAATGATGGTGGTCCTCTCTTCCCGACCCTGGAGCGTCCCAAGTCAGCAGTAATATGAGGAGTAGCAAGTGTCAGGGTGGGGTAACCACACATCCCAGGACTGGGATTTTGAAGTTGTCAGTTGTCCTGTGAGCTGTGGTTTAAGGGTCAACTTGAGCAAGAGAGTGAATTTTTTCCTACTGACTTCTTTTTCTTGGTCATTGTCTGTCATTGTTGCCTTACTTTTATCTCTTATTCCTTTTTCTTTATTATTATTATTATTGGCTCACATTTTGCTTTTAGTCATTTTACTTTGAGCATTCATTCTTATCACTCCATCTCTATTTCTAATTCCTGAGACTCCTTCCCTTTTCTTATTTAACTTTTTTTTTTTAAAGATTTATTTATTTTATTACATATCTCCCCTTCCCCCCTGCTGAGGCGACGCGCCGAGACTGGTCACTGCGCAGGCGCGGCTTTCCCCGCTTGTGGGCAGCTTCTGCTTCCATTCACGGCCGGCTTTCAGTTCGCGGGTGGCTGGCTGAGCTCCATTCGCGGGCTACCTGCCCTGCCCGTGGCGGCTTTTGCCCTGTCCGTGGCAGTTTTTTGCCCTGCCCATGGCGGCTTGCCATTCTCAAGGCAGTCTGCCCGCTAGGAGAGGTCCCCGGGAACTGAACCCGGGGCCTCCCATGTGGTATGCCGGTGCCCTATCCACTGAGCTATCGAGCCGGCCCCTTATTTAACCTTATCCTTATCAGATTTGACTTCTGCTTGACTTGACATAGTTTTTCATTAGATGGGTTTCGGAGGGTGGAGTGAGAAAGGTAGGGGTAAATATACCATTTGCTAATTATGTAATATAAAACAAGATATTAAGGAATCTAATTCCTTTTGATTTCTTGCATTTGGGCCATCACAGAATTGGCAGATCACTAACATCAAGTGGTGTGCAAAGCCTTATAGAGTGATGACTTCCCAGGAGTTTATGATGCATTGTGGGAGAAAGAACCATGCATGTAGAAGGTACAAGAAAAATATACCAGGAAAGGCAAACTAATGTAGAAGTAGGAAGCTGTACTATCAATGACATGGACATTGTGTGTGGATGATAAATGAAAATGGAAAGACCTTCAGAAGGAGGTGAGTTTTGAGTATGCAGAGATACATTATGTTTGTGCTAAAGAGAGCTCTGCTGTTACTAACTTTTATTTGAATAAAGGGCAAGTGTAGCCTAAGGAATAGAACCTATTCTGGGGCTCAGAAAACAAGATTTTATTCCCAGAAGTCAATTAGATATGGATAACAGTTTTATACTTAATTAGGAAGCATTTTTTTCTAAAATGTCTGAATATGGGTATTTATTATAACTAACCTTATATCTGGCAATAGGGTTATTGTTACTGAAGCACTTAAAGAGATACAGATAAATCAGTTAGAATTTCTTAAAATGTTCTTTGTCCTTGGGGAAAATCTTAGCTGAAAATGGAAAAATTTCAAGTTTTATTATTGCTCATTACAAATTATAGGGATTTTGATATTGTCCAGTTAAAAGTTCAGTAGATTTTAGAAACTAGTTATTAATTGATCTCAGCTCTGCACATTTTCATTGCTTTGCAAGAGTACCCTTAAGGCTCAAATAAACTTAAAAGTAGGGTAAATGTGTGTGCCTGTAAGGTCAGACTAAAACTATATTTTTGCCTGTCAACACTTGAATAGAAAAAACTAGTTTAAGAACATGACTACAGTTTAGAATCATACTCAAAACCACATATACCATCGTATTTTTAAAGTCTGGAACCAAAATGAACAATCTTTGTGTTTTATAGCACTTGAAAGAAACTACATCTGATAGTATTGTATTTCTGTGCCGTCCTGATATGGCTTTTGGATTACATTAGTGGTAGAAGAATGATTTTTGCATTTAAGGAAGATGTATTACTTGACTGCACAGATGGTATCAGTTTTGAATTTATTAAGTAAAAGAAAACTAGAATAACAATGATTTTGCCAGTTCGTTTTTACTGATTTATTTTGGATGACTGGAGTGGTTATGAAGGTGGCAGACTGAACCTAGTAACTAGAGCCAGGCACAGAATGGGTGGGCGCTCCTCCTTTCTACCGCAGCTCTGCTAACTCACCTCATTCTTTCCCAGCAGAACCAGTGCCAGTTCTCCTTGGTACAAGATTTAGTTCTCTTAGCATAACCATTATGGTTAATTCCTACCACCACCACCCTTCATTTCTTCAACTAAATGTCCTCAGGCGAAACCCTCTGTGGCGCTTTCTTCCCTTTTGTCCTTGACTCTGTCCTCTTCTTTTCTTTCTCCTTGAGTTAGCTCATCCAGGGCTTTAATTACCTTCCATATGTTGATGGTGCTCACATCTGTGTCTTAAACCCAGGCCTGTCTCCTAACCTTTATACTCAGAGAGACAGTTGCTTATTAGACTTCTTTACTTGGATATCCCAAGTATTTCATAGACAACGTGCTCCAAACTGTACCCAGTATGGAGTACAGTTTCTATCCAAGTATGTCCCTACTCCTCTGTTTCCTCTTTTAGTACCATGTATCTAGTTCCCTAAACAGAAACCTGAGAACCCCTTATCTCTGTATTCCTTTTCCCACCATCTTCAGTTAGACACTTAAGTCTTGTGTATTTTAGCTCTTAAGTACCTCTCATATCTAGTTCCTTTTCTCCACCCCTTCGTGCCACAAGATTAGGCCTAGATTGCTGTAAAATTGTCTTCTATCTTACAACATGGTCTTTCTGTGTCCCCTTCTGGTCCATTTTCTACAGTGTTTCTCTGTGACATTTCTAAAACACAATTCTGATTATGTCCCTTTTGTGGTAAAAATCCTTCATTGGCTTCTCACTACTCTTAGGATAAAGTCCAAAGTCCATACCTGGTATATTAGTCAGCCAAAGCAGTGCCTTTGCAAATATACCAATAATTGGTTGGTCTTTATAAAGGGTATTTATTTGGGGTAGAAGCTTACAGTTACCAGGCCACAAAGCATAAGTTTCTTCCCTCACCAAAGTCCATGTGTGTTGGCTCAAGACAGCTGCCAATGTTTGCCAGGGTTCAGGCTTTTTGGGTTCCTTTCTTCCCAGGGCTTAGCTCCTCTGCTTGCTCCACAAGGTCAGCTGTAGACTATCAGGCAAACGGCTCACTTGTCTTCTCCTGGGGTGTCCTCTCTGACATCAGAACTGCTTCTCAGATCTGCTCCCTCTGTCTTTTGCCTTGCCTTTTATACTTGAGACCACACCCACTGAGAGGTGGCCCAGTCAATGCCCTAATCATAACCCAGTCATGCGCAGATGAACAGATCAGTTTACAAGCATGATTCAGTATTGATTTTTGGAATTCATAATTATATCAAACGGCTATACCAGGTCTTTCGAAGCCATCCCCTGCTTGCCTGAGCAAGGTGGCGGCCTTGGTCAATTCACTTTTATAGCTTGAAGTCCTATCCTAATACTTAACATTCATGAGACTTTCTTTTCTTGTGAGAAGCAAGAAATTTTTATTGTGGTCTGTTGTCCATTGGTAAATCACAGTCAGATCTGTATGCCCTTCTTCCAAAAGATACATTAGACATATTGCAATAGAGAGAGAGAACATGTAATAGTTGGCAAATTCCTTTGAGAAATCTCGACCTACAAGTTATGTTTCATGTTATTTTAATGTTTTCTTTACAAAGTAGAGTGAACCTGTCTACTGACCCTGTAATGAAGGTGAGTAAATGTCACCCCAGCCCATCATTTCTCTCTAGAAAAGGTCATAAAATAGTCACTATCTGGCCATCTATGTCTGCCCTTAAGAGAGTGGGGTTCCTGAAAAACTTGGCAAGGAAGAAAGGAAGAAAAGGAGAAAGGAAAGAAAGAAGGAAGGAAAGAAGGAAATGAATCTCACCAGCAGAGGGATAAAAATGGTGAGGTCAAATACAAAGGTACCAATAAAGTAACTGCTAGGCAAATGTCCTAAAATGTCTGTCTCTGTTATTAAAATAGATGTCAGTGTAATCCTAGCTCAGAGAAGGGAGTCATCACTGATTTTGGCAAGATTCTGCAACAGTTGCCTTATGTCTTGTTAATCTGTGCTCTCTGTTTTGTCTACTGAAAGGCCCTTTTGCCTTAGGCCTTTGCACATGCTGTTCCCCCTGCCTGGAATACTGCTGCTCACTTGGTGAACTCCCACTTGGGGTTCAGGTCTCTGTGTCTGGGAAGCCTTCCTTGACACCCCAAGTCTGGGTTAATAGCTCTGTTTATGTTCTGGACAATATAACACATCATACTGCAGCTTTATTTTATGTTTTAAGTAAGTGACCATGACTAATGTTACTTTTAGGAGTTTTTTTCAAGAGGATTGAATAGAGTTGGGGCATTCCTCCACTCCTGTAACCACTAACGCCTTTGAACTTTTTTGAAACCAAAGTTGCTTTTGAACCTAATTAGAATATTGAAATACTTTAGATATAACGTATCATAAGGTATTCTGTGGACAAGCACGAACTTGTCTCAGTCCAGTTGTGAATGTCTTCAATGTAATTGCCAGTGTTTGTGTTTGATGGTCTTTATTTTGGGACAAACTTCAGCTGTAAAGCCAGTCCAGTCTTATCCGAGTACCTGACCAGTGCTTGTTTGGCCAACTCAACACACCTGTAAAGTGTAAATAGTAATGATAAGCATTATCATTTGTCGTTTAGCATCACTTTGGTGCCTTTGAGTTTAGTAAATAGATGGTCTGTGTTTCTGTAGCAGTGATGAAGCATAATATTGAGTTTATTTTAGTTGTAGGATTTTATCTCACTGTTTTTTATCGAGATGAAATTCACATAACATAAAACTCACCATTTTTGCACAATTTCATTGGCTTCCAGTACATTCACATTGTTGTGCAACCATCATCATCTAATTCCAGAACATTTTCATCACCCCGAAAAGAAACTCTGTACCCATTAAACAGTCACTCCCCATTCCTCCTCCTCTCAGTCCCTGGCAAACACTAGTCTGCTTTCTGTCTCTATGGATTTGCCTATTCAGGATGTTTAATATAAATGGAATCATGTATGTGGCTTTTTGTGGTTGATTTCTTTCACTCAGCATAATATTTTCAATGTTAATTCATGTTGCAACATGCATCAGTGCTTCATTCCTTTTTATGGCTGAATAGTATTCCATTTTATGTATATATCACATTTTGTTTATCATTCATCTGTTCATGGACACTTAAGTGGGTTGCTTCTACCTTTTGGCTATTGTGAATAATGCTGCTTTGAATATTTGTGTATAAGTATCTGTTTGAGTTCCAGTTTTTAGTTCTTTTGTGTGTATATCTGGAGGTGGAACCACTGGGTCATATGGTAATTTTGTTTTACGTTTTGAGTTTTTGATCTCGCAGAATATCGTAAGCTGATTTTATTTTATTTTTTTTGTTACATATCCCCCTCTTTCTGCTTGTTCCTTTGCTGTGCTCATTTTCACATTCTTCCGTGTCTGCTTTGTCTTCCCCCATTGCGGTGACACACCGAGTCAGCTCACCGTGCAGGCGGCTTGCCCCGTTTGCGGGCGGCTCTGCTCTGCTCGCGGGCGGCTCTGCTCTGCTTGTGGGCGGCTCTGCTCTGTTCGCGGGCAACTTGCCCTGCCTGTGGCAGCTTTGCCCTGCACATGGTGGCTTTTTGCCCTGCCTGTGGCGGCTTTTTGCCCTGCCCAAGGCAGCTCTGCCCCGCCCACGGCAGCTTGCCCTCTCAAGGTGGTCTGCCCACTTGGAGAGGCCCTGGGTTCGGTTCCCGGGGCCTCCCATGTGGTGAACTGGTGCCCCAACCACTGGGCTACAGCCGGCCCCCAGTATGCTGATTTGTACTTTACAATAATGACAAGATGCCATTGTAGATATTAAGCTCTACTATTTTTAGCAGATCCAAGGAGATTCAAAATTATATACCTTACTCTGGAACAACAGATTATGAAGAGCTGAAAGGGACACTGAAGATAATTTAGTCCCAAAGCCTCCTTTTACTGGTGAGGCAATGCAGTTTCTATGTACTCCATTTAGAAACTTTTTCACTAAATGAGACAATGATTGAAATAGCAAATGAGTACAATAGAACATAGTATATTTTAAATGGCAGGTGAAAAATAAAGGGCTTAGTAGGAAGTGTGTTGCTCAAGAGTCAAGCCAAACAAAGCAATTTAGAAACTAAACTTAAAATGGAGAGGCTGGACTAATCTAGATCTTGATGAACACTTTTCCATACAATTGCAAATCACCTCTGTGACCTCATCTCCCCTACCTCAGAGTCAGTCATTGCCAGTGTTGTCTGGTTTGGGATGAGTTGTTCATGTACACTCTTAGTTGATTTCACAACTAAATAAAACAGAAAAAGTTGCTCCCAATAATATTTGTTTATCTTTTCCTTCCAAAACTAAAGTCTGAAATCTCTTGTTTATTGACAAAGTTTTATTATCAGTTACTGATTGCCCTGCTTAAAATTATGTTCGATTAGTATTGCCTATACTTGTTGCAGCAACATGTCATATTTATCTCCCATACTAGCATGTGCTATGCAACATGTTATTACATGGTAACCAAGAAAATGATTTTTCTTCATTACTAAACGAGAGAGAGAGAGGGAGGGAGAGACCATAGATTGAAGTGAAGCAGAAAACAGTAAAGAAAGAGAGCTGTGGTTAGAAATAAGAAAAAGAAAAGCCCTGGATGCAAATATTCAACACACCATAATCGAGGTGAAAGCGCAGAAGAAATGCATGGTGTGCTCTTGGTAACACTATTTGTGACAGCACCCACGGTCCGGAACACATCAACCAATGAATGGATAAACAAACTGTGTTGTATACACACGATGGACATTATGCAGCTGTAAGAAGAAATGAAGTCGTGAAGTGTATGACAGCATGGATGAACCTGGAGGACATTATGTTGAGTAAAGCAAGCCAGACACAAAAGGACAAATACTGACTGTATGATTGCTCTATTATGAACTAAATATATTGTGTAAACTCATGGAGCTAATAATTAGATTATTGGTCACCAGAAAATAGAATGAGATTAGAGAATGGAAAGCTAAGGGTTAATCTGTGCAGAATTGGTAAATAGGTTGTTTGTAAATCTTTGGAAATGAATAGAAATGGTGAAAGCATATCATGGTGTTTGTAACTAGCAGAGCTATTACATGGCTATGACAGTGGTTAAAAGGGAAACCGTAAGGTCATTTATATTACTAGAAGGAAAGCTAAAAAAACATGACATGGGATTGTATAACAATGTGAAACCTCATGTGAAATACAAATATGGGTGATATTTCATACATATGAAATTATATTTTTACCAAATATAAATAAATACAAATAAACTAGAGAAATGAAAACAGAATAGCAGCTATATATGGCAGGGGAAGCCTAGAGAGATTGAGAGGTGATGAGTTTGTCTGTTTTTTCTTTTTTATTATTATTGGAATAATGAAAATGCTCTGAGAATGATTGAAGTGATGAACACACAACAACTATGTGATTATACCAAATACCATGGATTATATACTTTGGATGGATTTATGCTTTATTAATATGTATCAATAAAATTGATTTGTTAAAAAAACAACAACAGCAAAAAACCCAGAGTTAAACACATTGAATACATGTGTTAAATGCTGTAACTGAATTTATATATTATGAGAACGTATAAAAGGAAATACACATAAAACAAAAGACCGTAGAGGGGCCGGCTCGATAGCCCAGTGGATAGGGCGTCGGCATACCACATGGGAGGCCCTGGGTTCGATTCCCGGGGACCTCTCCTAGCGGGCAGACCGCCTTGAGAATGGCAAGCCGCCATGGGCGTGCCGGAGCCGCCGTGGGCAGGGCAAGAAGCTGCCACGGACATGGCAAGAGCCGCCACGGGCAGGGCAGGTCGCCCGCGGATGGAGCACAGCCAGCCACCCGCGAACTGAAAAGCCGGCCGTGAACAGACGCAGAGACCGCCCACAAGCGGGGAAAGCCGCGCCTGCGCAGTGTCCAATCTCGGCGCGTTGCCGCAGTGGGGGGAAGGGGAGATATGTAATAAAATAAATAAATCTTAAAAAAAAAAACAAAACCGTAGACACTTGTATGAGAGTACAACTTGTTAATGGAGTTTGTATCAGTGCATGTGAAGGTGAAATCACAGCCTTGAAATGTACCAGTGGTTTACAATACATGGTTAGATAAGTAAATACATCAAAATTTTATCAATAGCTGTTCAGAGTTTTAGTTTTGCATAGCAGTGCTAAAATAAATTTATATCAAATCCCTTATCTTGGATACTTATCTTGAGTATCCATATGGCAAGGAGAATAGAAATATAATTTTATTAAGGAAAAAAATTATACTGTAGACATGTAGTTCCTGTCTAGATCTGCCTACCTTTTTGTTGTAGACAAAAAAATTTTCTGGTTTAACTCCTTGAGGGGCGATTCAAATTGTTTCCATTT